>ML420200.1:15704-85084 GCA_005239525.1 Nicotiana knightiana
GGACTCACGGTCATGCTAGACACCAATGTATAGATACTCATCACCATGCCTATACATCGTATTCGACAATTAGCAATTAGCAAATAATACTCAACTCCTATTCCTCCAAGCTAAGGTTAGACCAAACACTTACCTCGGGTCCAAAATATAGCAATCAACCTTCTAACACCGCCTTTCCTTTAGAATTCAACTCCGGAATGGTATTATCTAGACATAATCAACTCAAGTATATCAATAAGGATTCAGTAATTCAATTACATAGCCTAATCACCCATTTCCATGCATTCTTCCAAAATAACAAAATTTGACCCCGGGCCCGCTCGCTCGGATTCCTATAATTCTCGAAGGGGACACTCACCCAAAGCCTAAGGGTCATTAATATACGATTCTTACTTGATTTCATGGCCAATTCACAAAAAATTCTCAAATGAGTACATGTTCTAGGTTACTACCCAAATTCTTGTTTTTTGCACTAATTTATGTAGTTAATTAAGCTAGAAATCCATGCATGAAGCTAATTTCTGAGTAGAGTTCACTTACCTCAGAAGACCAGGTCATTAGCCCTTAACAATGAAGGAAAATCGCCCAAAGTATAAGAAGGAAATGAGAAAAATGGGTTTAAAACTTGTATATAAAACAAACTACCTGAACAGTGATTCCGCACCTGCGGCTCGGGGAGCGCACCTGCGGCTCGGGGACCGCACCTGCGAGAAAAATCTCGCACCTGCAGAAATGGATTGGGGAACCTGGGCCCGCGCCTGCGGAGTGGAGACCGCACCTATGGAATTCCGCACCCGCGATAATTGTCCAGGCCATTGGGTGATCGCACCTGCGATGCTCGGGACCGCAGGAGCAGTCCTGCACCTGCGATTGGGCAACCGCACCTGCGGTCACACCAGAACAGGTGCACCAATAGCTATGTTTGCAGGTTTTTAGCCCTGTTAGGTGCTCGGAAGGCACCTAGGCCCACCCGAGATCTAGTCCAAATATACCAACGAGTCCCAAATCATATTACGGACTCGCTCGAGCCTTCGGAACACCCAAAACAATGCTAAAACTCAAAATCACACCCCCAAACCCCAAGAACCAAACTTAGGAACTTTAAGTTTTCTAGACTTTGCTAACAACATGCCGAACTGACCTATACAACTCGGGATGACACCAAATTTCACAGATACCTCACACAACATCCTACGAACTTAACCGCGATCAAATCGCAAAAATAACATCAAAACAACGATTCAAACCTCAAAATCACTAGTTTTTCTTCAAACTTCATAACCTTTAAAATTTAGAGTTTTAAGTTCGAAACACGTCAAACGAAGTCCAATTTCAACCAAACTTCACAGAAATATCTTAAACCACATATAAGACCTGTACCGGGTGCCGGAACCAAAATACGGGCCCGATACCAACATATTCTAACCAATTTTCATTTCACTTTTCTTTATAAATTTCAGAAAACAATTTTACCCAAAAATCATTTCTCGGGCGTGGGACCTGGGAATTCAATTCCGGGCATATGACCAAGTCCCATATTTTCCTACAGAACTTTCGGGACCGTTAAATCACAGGTCCGGGTCCGTTTACCCAAAAGGTTGACCAGAGTCAAATTTACTCATTTTAATGTCAAATTTTAGCATTTTTCATAAAATTTCATATATAAGCTATCCGGCCACATGCCCGGACATGACACACAAAACGAGGCAACTAAAGGTGAGGTTTTCAAGGCCTCGAAAGTATGGAATGGGTAATGAAATAGGTGATGAACCCTTTGGGTCGTCACATTCTCCACCTCGAAAAAAATCGTTTGTCCTTGAACGAACAAAAGAAGGAAGTACCTGAGTCTGGGAATAAATGAGGGTAACGACTCCGCATATCAGACTCGGACTCCCAGGTCGATGCCTCAGGAGGCTGACATCTCCTCTGAACACGAACAAAAGGGAAACTCTTGGATCTCAACTAACGAACCTGCCGGTCTAGAATAGCTACCGGCTCCTCCTCATAAGATAAGTCCTTGTCCAACTGGACAGTGCTGAAATCTAACACGTGGGCTGGATCGCTGTGATACCTCCGAAGCATGGACACATGAAAAACTGGATGAACGGCTGATAAGCTAGGCGGCAATGCAAGTCTATAAGCCACCTCTCCTACTCAATCAAGAATCTCAAACAGACCAATGAACCTAGGGATAATCTTGCCCTTCTTCCCAAATCTCATCACACCCTTCATAGGCAACACTCGGAGCAATACTCACTCACCAACCATGAAAACCACATCTCGAACCTTGCGATCTGCATAACTCTTTTTCCTGGACTGAGCTATACGAAGCCTATCCTGAATAATCCTGACCTTGTCCAAGGCCTCCTGAACCACATCTGTACCCAATAATCGAGCCTCACCCGGCTCAAACCATCCAATCAGAGATCGATACCGTCTACCATATAAAGCCTCATAAGGATCCATCTGGATACTTGACTGGTAGCTGTTGTTGTAGGCAAACTCTGCTAAAGGCAAGAACTGATCCCATGATCCTCCAAAGTCAATAACACAAGCTCGGAGCATATCCTCCAATATCTGAATAGTCCGCTCGGATTGCCCGTCCGTCTGAGGATGAAATGTTGTGCTCAACCCCACCTGGGTGCCTAACTCTCGCTGAACTGCTCTCCAGAAACACGAGGTAAACTGCACGCCCCGGTCCGAAATGATAGATACTGGCACACTATGAAGGCGAACAATCTCCCGGATATAGATCTCAGCTAAGCTCTCGGATGAATAGGAGACTGCCACAGGAATGAAATGCGCTGACTTGGTCAGCCTATCAACAATGACCCAAACTGCATCGAACTTCTTCCGGATCAATGGAAGTCCGGTAACGAAGTCCATAGTGATCCTCTCCCACTTTCACTCGGGAAGCTCAATCCTCTGAAATAAACCACCAGGCCTCTGATGCTCGTACTTAACCTGTTAACAATTCAAACACCGCGCCACATATGCCACAATATCCTTCTTCATTCTATGCCACCAATAATGCTGCCGCAAATCCTGATACATCTTCGCGGCGCCCGGATGAATTGAGTACCGGGAACTATGGGCCTCCTCTAAAATCAACTCTCGAATCCCATCAACATTGGGCACACACACTTGCCCCTGCAATCTCAAAACACCATCATCATCCAAGGTCACCTTCTTGGAACCTCCGCACTGCACCGTGTCTCTAAGGACACACAAATAGGGATCATCAAATTGCCGATCACGGATACGCTCCAATAATGAAGAACGAGCGACCGTACAAGCCAACACTCGATTAGGCTCAGAAATATCCAACCTCACAGATCGATTGGCCAAATCCTGAACATCCAAAGAAAGCGGCCTCTGACTGAACGGAATAAAAGCAAGACTGACCATACTAGCTGACTTCCTACTCAAAGCATCGGCCACCACATTGGCCTTCCCCGGGTGATATAAGATGGTAATATCATAATCCTTCAACAACTCCAACTACCTCCTCTGCTTCAGATTCAACTCTTTTTGCTTGAACAAGTACTGAAGACTCTTATGATCCGTGAACACCTCACACGCCATGCCATACAGATAGTGCCTCCAAATTTTCAATGCGTGGACAATGGCTGCCAACTACAAATCATGCACTGTATAGTTCTTCTCATGAATCTTCAACTGCCTCAAAGCATAAGCAATGACCTTGCTATCCTGCATCAACACTGCACCAAGCCTAATACGGGAAGCATCACAACAGACTGTATAAGGCCTTGAACCTGTGGGCAAAACCAATACTGGTGCCGTAGTCAGAGTTTTCTTGAGCCTCTGAAAGCTCGCCTCACACTCATCCGACCATCTGAATTGGGCACCCTTCTGGGTCAACCTGGTCATCGGGGCTGCAATAGATGAGAACCCCTCCACGAACCGATGATAGTAGCCTGCCAGTCCCAAGAAACTCCGAATCTCTATAGCTGATGCTGGTCTAGGCAAGTTCTTGACTGCCTCAATCTTCTTCGAGTCAACCTGTATACGCTCTGCTGATACGACATAACCTAGGAATGCAACTGAACTCAACCAGAACTCACACTTTGAGAATTTTGCATATAGCTGACTGTCCTTCAGAGTCTGAAGAACCACTCTGAGATGCTGCTCGTGCTCCTCCTTGCTGCGGGAGTATATCAATATATCATCAATGAAGACTATCACGAACGAGTCCAAATAAGGCCTGAACACTCGGGTCATCAAGTCCATAAAAGCTGCTGGGGCATTTGTCAACTCAAATGACATGACCAAAAACTCGTAATGCTCGTACCGAGTGCAGAACACTGTCTTAGGGACATCGGATGCCCTAATCCTCAACTAACGGTAGCCAGATCTCAAGTCTATCTTTGAAAATACCTTGTCACCCTGAAGATGATCGAACAAATCATCAATCCTCGGCTGTGTATGCTTATTCTTGATTGTAACCTTGTTCAATTACCGGTAATCAATGCACATCCTCATCGAACCATCCTTTTTCTTCACAAACAATATTGGAGCACCCTATGGCGAAACGCTGGGTCTATTGAAACCCTTCCCAAGCAAATCCTGCAACTGTTCCTTCAACTCTTTCAACTCTGGCGGGGCCATGCGATACGGCGGAATGGAAATGGGCTGGGTGCCCATAGCCAGATCAATGCAGAAATCAATGTCCCTGCAGGGTGGCATCCCCGACAGGTCTGAAGAGAAGATCTCAGGAAACTCACGAACCGCGGGTAGCGAATCAATAGAGGGAACCTCAACACTGGAATCGCGCACATAAGTCAAATAAGCCAAACACCCATTCTCGACCATACGCCGAGCCTTCATGTACAAAATAAAACTGCGGGTACAATGACCAAGAGTCCATCTCCACTTTAAACGGGGCAAATCTGGTAAGGTTAAGGTCATCGTCTTGGCATGGCAATCCAAGATAGCATGATATGGGGATAACCAGTCCATTCCCTATATAATATTGAAGCGACCATACCTAAAAGCAACAAATCAACACGAGAATCAAGACCCCCAATCACCACAACACAAGAACGATGAACTCGATCGACCACGATAGAATCACCCACCGGTGTAGATACATAAACATGAATACTCAGTGGATCACTAGGCATGACCAGGTACGGTGCAAAATAAGAGGACACATACGAATACGTAGACCCTGGATCAAATAGCACTGAAGCATCTCTGTCACAGACCCGAATAGTACCTGTAATGACTGCATCTGAAGACTCAACCTCTTGCCTGGCTCGAAGAGCATAACATTAGGGCTGGGCCCCACCACCCTGAACTACATCTCTGGGCCGGCCGGTTGCTGGCTGGCCTCCACCTCTGGCGGTCTGAGCTCCACCTCTATGACCTCTACCTCCACCTCTAGCACCTCTACCCCCACCACTGGCTGGCTGGGCAGGCTGGGGAACACCTGGTGCCTGTACCATGGCACAAGAACCCTGATGCTGCAAACTACCTGGTGCTCGAGGGCAAAATATGGCAAGGTGACCCGGATCACCACAAGTGTCAAGACCTCGGCTGTTGAGGGAACTGCATCTGACCCTGTCGACATGAATGACCACCTCGGAAACTCTAATGCGGCGGTGCACTGATGGGAGCTGGTGGCGCACTGTAAGGCTGCTGATTAGAATAGTGCGTCTGATAACCACGACCACTTGAAGTACCATGGGAAACCTAGAGAGCTGACTAAAAGGGTCTGGGAGGATGACCTCTACCTAAAGAATCCCTGCCCCCAGATGAGGCTCCACTGAAACGGCCGAAATGACGGGGCCTCTTGTCAATACCCTAACCACCACCCTGTGACATAATCATCTCAATCCTCCTGGCCACATTGGCCGCATCCTGGAATGATATATTGGTACCTGACTCTCTAGCCATCTGAAGTCTGATAGGCCGGGCCAATCCCTCAATAAATCTCTGAACCCTCTCCCGATCAGTGGGAAGTATCATAAGAGCATGTCGGGCTAAAGTGATGAACCTGGTCTCGTACTGAATGACTAACATGGATCCCTGCTGGAGACGCTCAAACTGCCTCCGAAGGTCCTCTCTCTGAGTAATGGGAAGGAACTTCCCCAAAAATACCTCTGAGAACTGGGTCCAAGTCAAAGGTGTAGATCTAGCTGGTCTAGCTAAGCAATAGTCTCTCCATCAACTCTTAGCTACGCCCGATAACCAAAAAGTAGCAAAGTCAACCCGTTGGACTCCACTATGCCTATGTTCCGAAGAACATCATGGCAGCTATCCAAATAATCCTAGGGGTCATCTGATGGCGAACCAGTAAAAATAGTAGTGAATAACTTAGTAAACCTATCCAGTCTCCACAAAGCATCTGCTGACATAGCTGCTCCCTCTGCTACCGGTGCTGCAATACCCGACTGAGCTACTCCAGTTGGCTGATGTGCCGGAGTCTGAAACTGTGGAGCTAGCTGCTCTGGCGTGCGGGTGGCAGGAGTCTGGGCACCTCCCCCAGCCTGAGATATAGCTGGTGCAGTAGGAAGAAGACCCGCCTGTGATACACTCTCCATGAGTCCGACTAGACGGACAAGAGCGTCCTGAAGCACTGGGGTAGCTATAAACCCCTCTTGGACCTGAGCTGGTCCAACTGGGACTGCCGGAACTGGGACCTCCTCGTCAGACTCGACCTGAGATTCCTCCACTGGGGCTGCTGCTCTAGGCTTAGCCCAGCCCCAGCCTCGACCTCTAGCAAGACTTCATCCTCGACCTCGACCCGTCATAGGAGCTGTAGCAGGAGTGTCGGCCTGCTGAGCGGAACCAAGGGAAGCACACGTCCTCGCCACCTGCAAGAGAATAGAATAGAAACTCAATCAGTACTCACAATTCATATCGCATGACAGAGTTGAAAAGAAATGTGGAGTCATCCTAACTTTGCAGCCTTTAGGGGAAAAATACAGACGTCTCCATACCGATCCCTCAGACTCTACGAAGTTATCCGTGAGTTGTAAGACCTAAGTAACCTAATGCTCTGATACCAACTTTTCACGCCCCAAAATCTCACCATCGGGCTGTGATGGCGTCTAACGTTGAACCCGCTAGACAGGCCAACGTGTATAGTTAAGCTAACATAATAACATCGATTTAACAGGGTAAGTTAAAACAGTTCACAACTTAACAACGAAAATAAATATGGTTTCAAAACTAAGTAAAGACAACATAATACAACAACACATAAATTTCCCAAAACCTGGAGTCACAATCTCACGAGCTGTCTATAAGAGTGCTAAATACAAAGTCTGAAAGGAAATACAAGAGTGTCTCTGAAACTAGAGGAAACCAAGACAGAAACGAAGGCATAGGGATGGGAGAAACGCCAAGGACCACGAACTCCAGCGAGTATACCTTGAAGCCTCTAGGATAAGCTAAAAGACACTCCCACTAATAATGTCCTCCGGGTCCGGCTGCGTAATCTGCACAACATAAAGAAGTGTAGGTGTAGCATCAGTACAAGCGACGCCATGTACTGGTAAGTGCCTATCCTAACCTCGGCGAAGTAGTGAAGAGTCTAGAACCAGACTACCAATAAACCTGTGCAGTTCAAATATATATATATATATATATATATACACACAAAGAAAAAGAAATACAGGGAGAAAACCATCAATAAAGGAAGGGGAACATGCTGTGGGGAGATAACAGTTTCATATAAGAAATATCAAATAAGGAAAAGAACAACAAGGCCAGAATATCAATAAGGATCAGAAATCACAAACTTGCACGACACCACCCTTCATGCTTTTACTCTCATCCTCACTATGCAATGTATAATGTAATCAATGTAAATCATGGAACGACATCACCCTTCGTGCTTTTACTCTCTTTCCTCAGAGTATAATCAATGAATATCGGCACGGAATGGTACATCCTACGGCACAACATCACCCTTCGTGCTTTACACTCTTTCCTCAAAATATCAAACAATGCACGGCATCACCCTTCGTGCTTTAACACTCTTCCTCACAATATCAAACAATGCGCGGCATCACCCTTCGTGCTTTAACACTCTTCCTCACAATATCAAACAATGCGCGGCATCACCCTTCGTGATTTAACACTCTTCCTCATCCAAACAACAATCACAAAACAAGGGCAAGGGGGTAAACAGAATAGAAATAGAAATCTCGGCAAGGGAACAATAACAGTAATCTCAACATCCCAGCAAGGGAGACAATATGAAACAATGCACGACATCATTCTTCGTGCTTTAACACTCTTCCTTACAATAGCAAACAGTGCACGGCATCACCCTTTGTGCTTTAACACTCTTCCTCACCTAAACAACAATCACAAACAAGGGCAAGGGAGTAAGCAGGATAAAAATAGAAATCCCGGCAAGGGAACATCAATTTAACAATTAAATCCCGGCAAGGGTATATTTTTGTAACTCTTTCTCTTTCTTTCACTTTCATTTAATAATTTTACTCTATTACTTGAGTCAATGCTCCAAAGGATTCAATTATCTCATATATCTTCACCATTCGTGCTACAATTTGAGTCAATGCTCTAAAGGAGTTTAAAGATCACAATTCCCTTCACATGGTCTTTACAATATATAGAAACCATCAGTTAAACATGGAAGTTACAACATAATCAGAATATTCCCAATATAAGGACTCACGGTCATGCTAGACACCAATGTATAGATACTCGTCACCATGCCTATACATCGTATTCGACAATTAGCAAGTAGCAAATAATACTCAACTCCTATTCCCTCAAGCTAAGGTTAGACCAAACACTTACCTCGGGTCCAAAATATAGCAATCAACCTTCTAACACCGCCTTTCCTTTAGAATTCAAGTCCGGAATGGTATTATCTACACATAATCAACTCAAGTATATCAATAAGGATTCAGTAATTCAATTACATAGCCTAATCACCCATTTCCATGCATTCTTCCAAAATAACAAAATTCGACCCCGGGCACGCTTGCTCGGATTCCTATAATTCTCGAAGGAAACACTCACCTAAAGCCTAAGGATCATTAATATACGATTCTTACTTGATTTCATGGCCAATTCACAAAAAATTCTCAAATGATTACAAGTTCTAGGTTACTACCCAAATTCTTGATTTTTGCACTAATTTATGTAGTTAATTAAGCTAGAAATCCATGCATGAAGCTAATTTCTTAGTAGAGTTCACTTACCGTAGAAGACCAGGTCGTTAGCCCTTAACAATGGAGGAAAATTGCCCAAGGAAGAAGAAGGAAATGAGAAAAATGGGTTTAAAACCCGTCTATAAAACACACTGCCTGAGCAGTGATTCCGCACCTGCGAGAAAAATCTCACACCTGCGGAAATGTGCTGGGGAACGTGGGCCCGCACCTGTGGAGTGGAGACCGCACCTGTGGAATATTTTCCGCACCTGCGATAATTGGCCAGGCCATTGGGTGATCGCACCTGCAATGCTGGGTACCGCATTAGCGGTCCCGTACCTGCGACTGGGCAACCGCACCTGCAGTCACACCAGAACAGGTGCACCAGCAACTATGTTTGCTGGTTTTTAGCCCCGTTAGGTGCCCGGAAGGCACCAGGGCCCACTCGAGCCCTAGTCCAGATATACCAATGAGTCCCAAATCATAATATGGACTCGCTCGAGCCTTCGGAACACCCAAAAGAATGCTAAAACTCCAAATCACACCACCAAACCCCAAGAACCAAACTTAGGAACTTTAAGTTTTCAAGACTTCACTAACAACGTGCCGAAATGACCTATACAACTCGGAATGACACCAAATTTCACAGATAACTCCCAAAACATCCTACAAACTTAACCGCACGATCAAATCGCCAAAATAACATCAAAACAATGAATCAAACCTCAAAATCTCTAGTTTTTCTTCAAACTTCATAAACTTTCAAATTTAGAGTTTTAAGTCCGAAACACGTCAAACGACGTCCAATTTCAACCAAACTTCACAGAAATATCTTAAACCACATATAAGACCTGTACCGGGCACCTGAACCAAAATACGGGCCCGATACCAATATATTCTAACCAATTTTCATTTCAATTTTCTTTATAAATTTCAGAAAACCAATTTTACTCAAAAATTCATTTCTCGGGCTTGGGACCTCGGAATTCAATTCCGAGCATACGCCCAACTCCCATTTTTTCCTACGGACCTTTCGGGATTTTCAAATCACGGGTCCGGGTCCGTTTACCCAAAAGGTTGACCGGAGTCAAATTTACTCATTTTAATGTCAAATTTTAGCATTTTTCACAGAATTTCATATTTAAGCTGTCTGGCCACGCGCCCAGACTGTGCACGCAAATCGAGGAACTAAAGGTGAGGTTTTCAAGGCCTCGGAAGTACATAATGGGTAATAAAATAGGTGATGACCCCTTTGGGTCGTCACATTTATTATAGTTGTTATTTGGCACTTGTGGTAAATGGTAGTTCATATACTTGATATTCCATGTCTAGTTGATTTTCCATAATTGATAACCCTGATTAAATCTGTCTAATTATATTATCGCTAATTACCCTAGTGAGTAATACGTCTACCCCTCGTCACTACTTCTTCGAGTTTAGACGGGATACTCATTGGGTACATTTTTGCTTATATGTACTCATGCTATGCTTCTGTACTTAATTGTACAGGTCCTGAGCCTGGTGCATCTGGTTATCATACCGAAGCGTGATCGTGAGAGTACTTTCTGGATTAGACTATATGATGAGCTGCTCTCTCTAGCGTTCCTCAGCAACATTGTGGAGTTTCTGCTATTTCTTTTGATATTTCTGTCTACCCCTTTCAGAAGGTTGTATATTTATTTTTTCTACTTTGTATATTCCACTAGTCGCATGTGGACTTGTGACACTAGGTCTTGGCACACGTAGTTGGTTTTATAATATTTTTGCTATACTACATATGATGGCAATGATATTTTGAGTTCATTTAATCAAGTTGCATTCACTTGACCGTTTTCTTTAAATGATTTCTAAATCTAAAATTTGACAATTACTTAAATATTTAAATAATTAAAGTAATATCACTAGTAAACTGATGTTGGCTTGCCCGACTCCAGTGTTGGGCGCCATCACGACCTAAGTTGGAATTTGGGTCGTGACATCTACCGTCATGCTATATTTTTCACAAACTGCCTATCTTGAAATTATTATTATCTCATCCTATAATTGTTTAGCCTTAATTGGAGTTTCGATTAGCTTCTGCTGCTTATCCTTAATTGAATTTGTTGAACATCTTTCGTAATTTCTCAACCTCAAAAGGAGTTTAGATAACCTCTACTTAGATGAATTGCCTTTATTTGTGTCACGACCCAAAATCTATTAAGTTCATGATAGCGCCGGACACCACCTTCAGGTAAGCCAATCATTAATTAGTTGAAATAAATTCCTGTTTTAACATTTTTTTTCGAAATTGTTACCTTTCACTTACAAGTCATAATAGCGAACAAAATTTATGAAATAAATACGACAGGTAAACCATTTAATTTATTAAATTTAATCCCAAACATATCCCAGAACCCGGTGACACAAGTACATGAGCAATTTCTAAGAATTTTACAATTTCTACAAAGCTTGTCCGAAATACAAATTGGACAAGAAATAAAAATGAAAGTGCAATAGATAGAGGAAGACTCTGCCGACTGCGAGTCTCTCCAGATGGTGCAGCTCGTCTAACTCTCCAAGTCATCCACATCACTGCATCAAACAGGGCCACTAGCTATGAATGTACCTGTGCAATAAAAATGCACAACAAGTGTAGCATGAGTACGAAAACAACGTGTACTCAGTAGCCTAACCTCGAAGAGGTAGTGACGAGAGGTCGAATTTGACACTTACTATAGGTCGATTTAATATAATCAAGTGTGACACTAAGCATGAATATCATAGGCAATTTAATAAGTAGCGAAAAGAAATAGCAACTTCTTTCACATTTAATATTCTTAAATCCTCATTATTTCAGTTGACCATTTTGAAATCTCTAGGCCCGTAATCAGGTAAAATCACATCAAAATACGCATTAAATCTCATGCGCAAGCAATGCCGAGGGTCGAACGGCCCGAACCAACATAAATGTAAATTGTGCACTGCCGAAGGGTCGAACGACTCGAACCATAGATGCATCTATTAACCAGCCGTGGCGTACGACCCGCTCTCATGAGATTAGTGGAAGAAATCACCCCGCTCGCGAAATATAAATTGTGAAGCGGTCACACACAGTCATGCACAATCAAACAGTCCACCCCGACTACATCGAGAAAACAAACACTCAAGTAAATGACAAATATCTCTTTTAAAGGTCACAAAAATAGTATTTAAATCTTTTCCGGCAATCCATTTTACCAAGTTCAGTAAGGTTTTAAACACTTTATTTTTATCAATAAGATTACAAACACAACAATTAAAACATGCTTTTGGGTCCTAGGCTACCCGGACATAAACATAATAGTAGCTACGCATGGAATCTCGTCACTTCGTGCGTACGTAGCCCCACAAAAATAGTAGCACATATTAAATTAGTTCACCTATGGGGACAATTCCCCCTCACAAGGTTAGAAAGGAGAACTCCGAAATTCCATAACCGGCTTCCAAGTCCTTCCGACGACTCCAATTGATGCACAACGCTACAAAAACTTGCCATTGATGATGAAGCCCCCATCTTGAAACCTTCCAAAAATCTCTCAAGCCATGAGAAAAATGAAAAGAAATGGCCAGTTCCTGTCTTAAAATACTTCACTGCCCAGAACGGCCTTCATCGCGAACGTGTTTGTGCCCCCGCCTTCGCGAAGCCCAGAAACTCAGGCCCACAAATTTTTACTCTTCACGTTCGCGTACCTCAGAACGCGTTCGCATAGCTTCCTCGAGTCAACGCTCCATGTTCGCGGTCCCCTCCCCGCGTTCTCATAGGCCAAACGGCCCTTGGCCCAGATCTCAGGTCCCTTCTACGTGTTCGCATACCAAGCCGTGCGTTTGCATAGAAGTCTCAGCCCAGGCCTCTGCGTTTGCACTCCCTTTACCGCGTTCACATAAGCCAACCTATCAGCCCTCCAAATTTCCTTCTTTGTGAACGCATGAGGCCCTCCGCGTTCGTGAAGAACAACCTCGACACCAGCAAACCAACAACAGCATATCACCCAAAATTGACCTGAAACCACCCCGGAACACACCCGAGGCCCCTAGGACCCCATCGAATCACATGACTCAGTCCCATAACATCCCACAGACCGGCTCGAGGCCTCAAATCACATCAAACAATGCCGAAACCATGAATCGCTCTCCAATTCAAGCTTTATGAATTTTGAAGTTTCAAATTTCTACATTCGATGCCGGAACCCATGAAATCACATCCCATTGACCCCAAATTTTTCACACAAGTCACATTCAACATTACGGACCTGTTCTAACTTCTGGAATCGCATTCTGACCCCGATATCAATTTCCACTTCCGGTCGGATTTCTCAAAAACCTTCAAATTTCTATCTTTAGCCAAATGACTTCAAAATAACCTACAGAATTCCGAATTCACTTTCAACCATGCTCCCAACTCCAAAATCACCATACGGAGCTGTTCCCAGACTCGGAATCCCAAACGGTCATCAATATCACTGAAATGCACTTCAACCCAGATTTATGAAATTTCTTCTAAAACACTAACTTCCACAATATACGCTGAAACGCTCCTGGATTATCCAAAGCCCGATCCAGACATACGCCCAAGTCCGAAATCATCATAAAAACCTGCTGGAACCTTCAGATCCTGATTCCGAGGTCGTTTACTCAGAATCCCAATTTTAGTCAATTTCTCCAACTTAAGGCTTCCGAAATGAGAATTTCTTTCCAAATTAACTCTAAACTTCTCGAAATTCAATTCCGACCACACCTACAAGTCATAATATCGGAAATGGAGCTGCTCATGACCTCAAACTGCTGAACGACGCGCTAGAGCTCAAAATGACATGTCAGGTCGTTTCAATTTGGGATTATTTGACTCATGTTGGCTTCTTACTGTTGACCTGAATATTGTGGAATCGTTGCTACATTCTTTGCGCCTAGCATTCTTTACTGTGCTTATTACTTGTGAATGAGTTTTACCGTTCGTTGTGATTTAAAGTTCTTGAGTTGATTTACTTGCCTTACATTGCATTAATGTCATTTTTGTTTTGTACTTGATGTGGTAATGTATGAGGTTTCTGTCGTGCTATAATTGTTACCTGTGTTGGTCGCTTTGAATTTTTAAATTGGGACTACAGAACGTATTTCGAGAGATCCCCCTGTATTGCATATTTATTTTGGGACTACGGACGTATTTCGGGAGATCCCAATGTACTTCATATTTAATTTGGGACCACAGATGTATTCTGGGAGATCACTCCTGTACTGCATATTTATTTTGGGACTACGAACGTATTCTAAGACATCCCCCAACACTGCATATTTATTTTTAGGACTACAGACGTATTCCGGGAGATCCCCCTGTATTGTATAATAAATTTGGGACTACGGGACGGGATCCCGGTAGATTCCCCTATTGATATATCTGTATTCAGAGCTATTAATCCTCTATGCTTAGGTGTCACAAGGTGATCTATAGTCAAAGCATATTTACTTGAAAAGTATTTATTTTGAAGAAACTATGTTTGAAAGACATTTATTTGAAAAGTATATTTGAAAAGCATTTATCTTGAAAGAAATATGTTCGAAGGACAGTTATTTGGAATGTTTATATTTGAACAGTAATTATCTTGAAAGAACTATGTTTGAAGGACATTTATTGAAAAGTTCATATTTGAAGGAAGTATATTTCAAAAGAATTTCTTATTGGAAAGGATTATATTCTGAATATCCCACTATAAAAACTTACGGGTAGAAGTTTACACTTGAAGGATTTGGAAAATTTATTGAGGTTGTTGGCTAACGCCTGATGTGGAAATTATTGTAGTGCTGAGTTACTACTTGCCCTTACTGCATCGTGATTTTCGAATTTAGGCTGTGTTCCCATCCATCCTTCTGTGTTTCTTATTATGGTGTTCTATTATTGTTTGATGTTTTCCCTCCCTTATTATAGTTGCTATGTTGTTAGCTTTATCGTTTATCCATTAGATATATGTCATGTTCTGTCATTCCTATACTTGTTCTTGTTCAGTTTATTAGACCAGTGGGTGTATTGACTAGTCCTTGTCACTACTTCACCGAGGTTAGTCTTGATACTTTCTGGGCACCGCCATGGTGTGCTCATACTACACTTCTGCATATTTTTGTGCAGATCCAGGTATTGATTGTTAGTAGCTGTGCGGATCATTGCTGAGGAGACTCAAGGTAAACCTGCTGCTTGGTTCGTAGGATTCAGAGTCACTTTCTTACTTGTATTCAACTATTTTTATTCATTTCCAAACAGTTGTATTTAGAAGTTATAGTTAACTCTGTAGAGCTTATGACTTGTATTACCGGTTTTTTTTGGGAAATGGTATATTCTGTAAAGATCTCTATATCGAGACTGTTAGCTTTACTTTTTTATTATTGTTATTTAGTAAATGTTAGGCTTACCTAGTCCTTAACACTAGGTGCAATCACGATACCCAACAGAGGAAAAATTAGGTAGTGACATTATTTTAGTTATTTCTTGTTCAAAATGTTCATATTCACACTCATTATTCGCATGAACTATATCCTCTTTGTCCAACTCAACCATTATTTTGCTTTGTGTGCTTGGTCAACGGTTAGAGGGGTTTAAATAATAGGCTTTGATCGAGTTAAATTGTCTGGTAAAGTAGGAGGACCGACATGACAAAGTGACACAAATATAGGTGCCATTAAGCCCATTCGGCCAAAATAAATATCTGCAGAGTTAATGAACAGAGTCTTGAAACTGACATTCAACCTTATATTAATATAGGTAAAGTGCCTCGATCTACATCTCCTTTTAAAAGAGTCAATCTTTGATTGTGAACCAATCATATTTATACGGTCACAAAAAATATTATTTGTATTAAATGAATAACTTTTAATTAGAACAATTTTATATTTGTTATAAATAGAATTGTATTTAAGGTGGATGTCTATATTCTAGAGAGATTCTAGGGTTTGTTACCTGGTGGCTAAGCCACGTTTTCCCTATAAATAGAGGTGTTCTATTTCATTGTAATTCATCTCAAAGAAAAAATAATTCTCTCTCTCTTTCTTTGTAATATTCTTCTTTATTGTTTTATTTCACGTTATCAGGACGAGACTCTAACCAATTGAGTAGAAGCTTTGAGATTGAGCATAATGATTGTCAATTGTTCCATGAACTTTCTTCGTGATCAAATACTGGATTTAAAGTGAGTATTTTACCTTATTTTTCTTTTTTAAATTCTTGACATTCTATAATTTAATTTAAATACAATCAAAGACAAAAAAACTTTGATTATAACTCTACTAGAGTTTATGAGAAATTATAATCACCCGAAGTGGTAAAATTTCTATGTCTTGCCATGATTAAATTCATGTATGATTGTGGGCAAAGAAGTGGAAACTCGTCCCATTGAATTTTCTTCATTCTCATTTCCCTTAAGAGAGTGTGATAGCAATATGTAATAAGTCTAAAAGAAGACAAAACTATTACCGTGAATGTATCAATGGATGTGGACGTGGCAATAGACGAAATTATAATCGTCATCATTGTGATAATGAGAGTAATAAGGATTCAATGGATGTAAAGTAATATTTTTTATCGATTTGACATGAGATTTGGTAAAGCACATATAGATGATTATGGTCCATTCATGATGTGAATGTAACAACATGTGATTTATGAATACATATTCATTCTTGCAAGTATATGAACGTGCAAGTGGTAGAATAAACCACACTCACCTCTAGAAGGAGGTTTGAGATGAAATTAAAACAAAATTCATTCTTATGGCATGAATGGTCATTGGTCACGTACCTATTGTGAATATGCCAAAATATTATGGCAATGTGATTATTACAGGACAAAAGTAATGGAAGAAACATATATTGCCTAAAATGATTTTAACCATGACCATAATGGTATAACTTTCTCATTGTAAAGAGATATTCACTATATGGATATTGATGAATATGTGGTAGTACAAAATTAATTGAAAGCTCTTGAAGAGCCACTATACTATTGGAGAAATAAAATTGATTATCAATAAGGCATTGTATTCTAGTAAGTCTCAAAGAAACTTATTGAGTTTCTAAAGTATTCCCGAAAGCGATTGGTTATATCGGGACTATAAATAAAGGAAAGATTTAATATCTTCTATTACTATAACTTGTAGCGGGGTAATATGTAGGTGAAAATCTACCCGCTTTATTTTCCAGTTTGTATTACACAAACAAAAGAATGCCACAATAAAGTAGAAGTTTATTGATATAAATACACATATCATAATAAACTTGAATTTTATTGATAATTGCACATCATGGTGTAAACCTAAAGTTTATCAATATTGATAATTTATGCAGTTGGCATAATTGGCTTAGCCATGTTAATTTAAGTATGATGTGTAAAAATAAAAGAGAATTCACATGAGGTAAATATTAAAGAACTAGAAAGTTCTGTATAAATTCTCTTATAATGTTTGTTCCCATTAATTAATAGACTAACTAAATTGGAATTGAATCACATGAATGCTGAAAATATTAAAGGTGAATATGGGCTCATTCACCTGCCATGTATACCACATAAGAGGTATGTATGAGATGGTTACATGTGCGATTATCATTAACCAGCAACCTGGTGTTTGCGAGGTAACTGCTCATTAATTTAATTTAGAGCATAATTGTAACGATCCGCTCGGTCGTTTTAAGAATTAACGCCTCGATCCCCTATTTACCGTTTCTCCCGCGTCTATTAATGTTATTGGTACTTTTCGGAGCTTTGAGTGATGAAATCCGGAGTGATTTTGGACACATAGTCCATATATGTGGAATTTAGCTTTAGAAATATGGTCGTAGCTAGAGCTGTGTGAAGATAGATCTGGAATGTAATTCCGTCAACTCCGTTAGCTCCGTTGGGTGATTTTGGGGTTAGGAGCATGCTCGGAATGTGTTTTCGAGACCAGTTGTGGATTTAGGCTTGAATTGGCGAAAGTTGAAATCTCGGCGATTTCGGCCGATAGGTGAGATTTTGATATCGGACTCAGAATGGATTTTTGAAAGAGACAACAGGTTCATAATGTCTTTTATGACATGTGTGCAAAATTTTAGGTCATTCGGATGAGTTTAGACGTGTTTCGGCGTCGGATGTGAATTCTAGAAATTACCTAAGTTCTTAGGCTTGAATCTATGCATAATTGATGATTTTGATGTTATGAGATGTGTTTTTAAGGCTCGACCAAGTTTGAAAAAGGTACTAGGGTCAGTTAGTAGGTTTGGTTGAGGTCCTGGGGGCCTCGGGGTTGTTTCGGATGCCCAACGGGTGAGTTTTGTTAAAATGAGAACAGCTGAACCATTCTGGTTCTAGTGTCTCGCACCTGCGATTGTATTTCCGTAGGTGCGGACACGCAGGTGCAAAGGGGGGAGCCACAGGTGCGACCCCAGGCCATTAAAGGAATTTACGCACCTGAGATGGTATTTTCGTAGGTGCGGGCGCGCAGGTGCCAAAGGGGTACCGCAGGTGCAACTCAAGGCCACTTCATGAATTTCCGCACCTGCGATTGGTGTGCCACAGGTGTGATCCCAGTGTCGCAGGTGTGAAAAGTCTGGGCAGTTTATACCAAAAATCCGAGGGTTTGAATTTCATAATTCCAAAATCGATTGTGAGCTTGGAACTTGGCGATTTTTAGTGGGATTTGAAGAGGAGGGTAATAGATAACGTTTTCTAACCTTAATCCCTTTATATATCATTAATCTCTATCATTTTCCTCAATCTAATCAAGGAAATTGGATGAAAAACCATGGAAAGGGGATGAAATCTTCCCAAGTAGAAATATGAGGATTTAGGGAGATTTAGACATCGGATTTTGTTGATTCTTGTTCGAGTGGGTTCATGAGCGAATGGGTGTTCGGGAAATATAAATTTTACCTGATTCCGAGACGTGGGCCCGGGGGACTTTTTGGGCGAATTTCCTAATTTTGCGTATTAGCTTATAAATAATTAGCTATTTTGTTCCCTTGAAGTGATATATTACACCATGTAATCGATTTGAATAGATTGGGGCCACCCGGAGTCAGATACTCGTGGAAAAAGCTTGTTATTGAGTTGATAGCGCAGTCCAGGTAAGTGGCTTGCCTAATTCTGTGTTGGGGACTTTTCCTTAGGCATTTTTATACTGATTTCGTTATGTGGACGCCGTGTACGTGAGGTGACGTGTGCGGACACGGGTCATTCTAAAATCCCATTTTTATTCCCATGAAATCGCTCATTTTCATTCATATATTACTGTTTCCTATCTTAATTGAGTAGATAGCCTAAGAGTAAGCATGCCTAGTTGTTCTGACTTGATTTCCTCTTATTTGCTGCTAGTCACATCATGCTTAGGTAGTTTTACTCTATCCTTACCTGTTGTTCTTCCTATACTATTTAATTAAGCCATAATTGACATAGTTCTGCTTTGCATATTTAAATTGGGACTACGGACCGAGATCCGGGAGCTTTCCCCCTGTACTGCATTTCATATTTAAATTGAGACTACGGACCGAGATCTGGGAGTTTTCCCCCTGTATTGAAATGCATATTTAAATTGGGACTACGGACAGAGATCCGGGAGCTTTCCCCTTGTACTGCATAGCATATTTTTTTGGGACTACGGACCGAGATCTGGGAGCTTTCCCCCTGTACTGAAATGCATATTTAAATTAGGACTATGGACAGAGACGTGGGAGCTTTCCCCCTGTACTGCATAGCATATTTAAATTGGGACTACGAACAGAGATCCGGGAGCTTTCCCCCTATACTGCATAGCATATTTAAATTGGGATTACGGACTGAGATCCGGGAGCTTTCCCCGTGTACTGCATTGCACATTTACTGTTCTTAGCCAAGGGCTCTCTTTCTGTTATTAAATCTTTCCATCTTTGTTAATCATGTTTATCATTGCTTATCTGTATTTCACTGTTTTAAATTATATATTGACTTGTTTTTTTTACAAACTCAGTAGAGCCTCAACTTGACCTTGTCACTACTTGACTGAGGTTAGGCTTGGCACTTACAGAGTACCGAATGTGGAGTACTCACGCCCTTTCCTGCGCATGTTTTTCCCATGTCCAGATCCAGGTACCAGCACCCAGTATCGTGGCTAGGATTCATCTAGCAGCACCCAGTAGACCGCGAGGTAATTCTGCTGCGTGCGCAGAATCCCACGAGTCCCCTTCTACTCTAGTATAGGCATAAAATACTTGTATATTTCTCCACTGTTTTATTGTATAGAGCTACGTTTCGTACAGAGCTTGTGACTATGGTGACATTCCGGGTTTTGGGAAGTAAAAATGTATATGCTGAGAAGCTACATTATATCTACTTGAGATCTTTTTTGTCTTTATTTTTTTTATTGATTCTGTCATTTCTGCGAATTTTAGGCTTACCTAATCATAGAGATTAGGTGCCGTCACGATACCTTTCGGAGGGTAAATTGGGTTGTGACAAGTTCCAGATTTTCTATTCAAGATAGTTCATCTTGATAAGTTTGTTTGCATCATAGTACAATGATTTATTGAGTGCCTACACTTAATAGCTATACTATTGCTTATGAGAACAAAGTTATCTATATTAGTTTGATATACATTATATAAGAAAGTATATTATATTATCTCCTCACAAGTGATTCAGGGTCAGGTACCAAATAATTCCATCTTATTAATTATTATTAATGTGCAGTGTGTATTTTGGTTAGCACCATAACGCACAAATATACGTTCCCAAAGTTGAGGAAGCAAGTTAGTTTTTCTAACATGAGGGGGAGAGATGATAAACATTTGAGAAAATGTTACGTGGAATGAATTATCAATTCTCTATAAGCATGATAATGTGATAACGAGCATTTTCAAGGTGCAACAAATTTATTGAGGTTAATATGGATGATTTATTCATCAAATCTCTGCTGACATCAACCTTCAAGAAACTAGTGCACAAGATTGGAATGCGAAAGCTCAAGGATGTGAATTGATGCTTCCATCAGGGGGAGTAAATGCGCGTTGCACTCTTTTTTCCTCACAAGGTTTTGTCCTACTGGATTTTTTCTTGCAAGGTTTTTAACGAGGCAACAAAAAGGCGTATTTCTAAACATGTGTAATCTTTTTCCTTTTCTAGAATTTTTTTCCCATTGGGTTTTATTTTAATTAAGGTTTTAACGAGACACATTATCTATTGAATAGACATTCAAGGAGGAGTGTTATAAATATAATTGTATTTAAGGTAAATGTCTATATTCTAGAGAGATTCTAGGGTTTGTTACTTGGTGGCTAAGCCACGTTTTTCCTATAAATAGAGGTGTTCTATTTCATTGTAATTCATCTCAAAGCAATAAGAATTCTCTCTCTTTCTTTGAAATATTCTTCTTTATTGTCTTATTTCAATGTTCCCCTTTTTTTCCATTGAAAGTTGAAATATGACCACTAACATTAGAATATTTTTTTTCCATTTAATACAGGAGAAAATAAAAGGCTTGAGGCTTCCTCGTCTGATAATTAGACAACAACAACAAAAATAACATACCGAGTGTAATCCCACAAGTGGGGTCTGGGATGGTAGTATGTACGCAGATCTTACCCCTACCTTCAAGAAGGCAGATAGGTTGTTGCCGAAAGACCCTCAGCTTATGAAAGATAAAAGAAAGGGAAGCAACAATAGCACCAATTATAAAATCGCAATACAAAGATACAAAACTAAAACTGAGTATTGTAATCAGAAGGCCGAAATGAAAGGAAGGACAAATAATCACATAAATCAAGGAATACGAAAGTACACAAATAACGCTAACTCATGTAATAAAGCTACTGTTACAGACAAGGACAATGCAAGGCGACCTATTCTAACCCTTTACCTTTATTCTCAACCTCCACACCTTCCTATCCATAATCAAAAGCTACTGTTAGAAAAAGAAATGTATATTTTTACCCGTTTTCAAAATAATAGCTGATAATATATATATATATATATATATACATATATAAATATATACATACATACATACACACAAAAAAATACGTATATTTAATATATTTTTTTGCTAGATAATACAATTAGATTCTACCGAGCGACCGATTCTGTATTTTGCCTAAATAAGAATGAGGGACGAAACTAGTGAACTTATTAGTAATTCTCAATCATATATTTTAGAATTGAATCCTAATATAAACTCATTTTGCGAGAATGTAATTTTTCACCTATTAAATACTCCTACAAAATTGGATGAATAAATTAATTTTACCAAGTTTTGGTTGAATTTTAGTGTTTATTTGTGAATTATTTGCATTGCATGGTCATAATTCATCTTTTTAATATTTATAAAAGTAATAAATAATAATAAAATAATAATTAAGTTTTGGTTCAATTTAATACTTAATTTTCTAATTCAAGCATTTTATCGGAAAAATTACAAAATTGGTCCTTTGAATAATTATGGGTATTAAATTAATTGTTTCACTATTAATTCACCCATTGTTAAGTTATAATTAGATAAAATTAGGTTAGAACTAATTAATATATTTTTAGAATTTTAATTAGAATTGATTGATAATTAGCTAATTTGATCAAAGTATCCAAAAAAAAAACTAAAAGAATTATATCTAGGCTGGTGTACCCAAGCCAAAATCCCCTTCTCCATACCCAAACACACTCCAGCCCAAACGAAAAACCCGTCCAAACCCCTGCCCAGCTAAACGACCCCGTTTTAGGCCTCCTTTCACCTTAGCCATTGGATCATTTTGATACAACGGTCCTAAACTAACCGTTCATTTGCTATAAAACTGTCCTAAATACCCCCTACCCCTGAGAACTCACTACCCTAGCCCCCTCGTCTCCCCGTCTCTCTCCTCACCCTCTCTAACCTCGTCGTCCGCCGCCTAGAAATCGCCTGCTGGCGGCGGAACACCACCAATTACCTCAAATTTCTACCAGGCAACCTCCTCCCCCCCCTCAACCGCATCCTACCCTTAGTTCCTCCAAAAAACCTTTCCAAAATTTCCCAATTTTTTAGATCTAAAATTCAAAACCCTAAAAATTCTACCACTGGCCGAATTAAAGAGAATTAACGGCTCAAACTCACATGAGTCAATAGCTATCAACAAAAGCTATTGATTCATGTGGGTTTGACCCGTTTCCGAACCCTGCCGGAGTCTGGCCAAAGTCTGGCGAGCCGCCGGAATCCGGCCAACCTTTGCTCAATTAACTGGTACCCTCTTCTTCCTATTCCTTTAATTATTTTATGTTAAAATCATTTGTTTGGTTTAGTTTTAGGTTTTCCCGTATAATACTATTTTTTTAGTTGATTATTTTAGGTTAAACATTAATTATTTCCATGCATGACTCAATTAATTTAATTGTATGAAGGGTTTTCTAGAATAATAACCCCTTAAATATAGTTTGATATTAATTGCTTATTGATTAGGTTTTCATGATCTTCTTAAACCTATTGTGAATGCTAAAATGATAAATTAACCTATGCTAAAATTGTGTACTAAAATCAGTGTTTGATTTGAAAATTTGAGTTCGATTTGACGGCTCTCTTGTGAATCCCTGAATCTTGACCATTTTTAGAATAACAATTTAGGCCAGAATGCTAATTAAGACTGATTGGTTCATGTTTCTTCTGTTTTCATCTTCTTTATTAAATAGAGACTACTTTGACTCAATTATAAGTTTAGTGTTAATGTTAGTTTAAGATTTTATAATTTTTTTTTCTTGACTGTTTCCTCATGTAAAGTAGTATAACTTTCATTGTGTGTTAGTCACTAATAGTGTACTCATGTATTGTTACCAATTTTCAAGTGTTAATTATAGGTTGATTTAATTTAGACCCGTAGGTTAGATTTTGCATATATAATTGCCTGTTAGTCATGAACATGCATAGTAACTGTTTGTTTGAGATTAAATAACTATGTGTGAGTCAATTAAAATTCCTATCTCTGGCCAATTAATGGAAGGATTAGTTATACTTGACTAGTTAGCCTAAGCTTAGGTTGAAACTAAGATTAAGTCATAATATAGGATAATTGACTAAGTCTAATGGCTTATGTCACCACCCAAAATCTATTAAGGTCATGATGGTGCCGGACCCCACTGTCAGGCAAGCCAACACTTAATAAATAAACTAAATCTTTATTTTAAAATCCTCGAAGTCGTTCCTTTTTCATTTTCTTAAATAATAATTAGCGAACTCCCACTTAGTAAACAATAATGCTTAATACAATACATCTGAGGAAGACTCTTCTGGCTGCGGGTCGTCTCAGGATGGTGAAGCTTGTCTAAGTCTCCAGGTTAGCCACATCACTGAGTCAAGCAGGGCCACTAGCTATGAATGTACATGTGCAATAAAAATGCACAGTAAGTGTAGCATGAGTACAAAAACAACGTGTACTCAGTAAGTATCCCGCCTAACCTCGAAGAGGTAGTGACGAGAGGTCGACTTTGACACTTACTAGAGGTCAAATTAATATCAAGTGCACTAAAGAAATGAATTAATATAAAGCATTGTAAATACGTAAGACATACCGATATAGATTACGGGGTACAATTTCCCTCAGTAACCGAAGCATATAAATAAATAAAGTGGATTTCATCAAAGAGGTTGTCATAATCCAAATCGCGGGGGGGGNAACGACCCGTTCCAACATAAAAGTAAACTATGTGTAACGACCCGACCGATCGTTTTGCGTTATCGGACCCTGTTCCCCTAAATGAAACTTCCCATATCGGCTTATTGTGATTCATGACTTGCGGGGACTGGTGGTCCGGGATTCGGAGGTGTTTAGAGTGCAATAGGAACAATTGGTTCCTTAAGGGTGGCCTTTACGGCCAAGTTTGACTTCGATCAATATTTTGGGTAAACGACCTCGGAATCGAGTTTCGTTGGTTCCGATAGCTTCATGTGATGATTTCAGACTTGTGCGTATGTTCAGATTGGGTTTCTGATGACCCGGGGGCATTTCGGCACCTAATATTGAAATAAGAAGTTCCTTAAGTTCATATTTTGGTTTGGGACATGTTTTCATGTTATCGAGGTCCGAACCAAATTTCGAGACCGGGAATGGTTTCGTTATGTTAATTATGACCTGCCTACAAAATTTGGGGTCATTCCGAGTTGTATAGGTCGTTTCGGCGCGTTGTGAGCGAAGTCTAGATAACTTAAAATTCCTAAGTTTTGTTCTTGGGGTTTGGGGGTGTGATTTTGAGTTTTAGCATTTTTTTTGGGTGTTCTAAAGGCTCGAGCGAGTCCGTATTATGATTTGGGACTCGTTGGTATATTTTGATTAGGCTCGGGTGGGCCCAGGTGCCTCCCGGGCACCTAACGAGGCAAAAAACCAGCTAAAATAACTGCTGGTGTGACCGCAGGTGCGGGACTCCTCCTATGGTCCCAGCCTCGCAGGTGCGAAATCCCAGGGGCCCCTACCTTTGCAGGTGCGGAACAATTTCCGCAAGAGCGGGTCCGCTGGTGCGGAATCCCCTCCGTAGGTGCGACCCCCAACCCCCTTGCCATTCCCTAGGTGCGATTCTTTTCTCGCCCGTGCGGGGCCATAGGTGCGGTCCCTGGGTCGCAGGTGCGGAAACACCTGTAGGAAGACCTATTTAAATGTTTAAAAAAAAGGGTTTTCTTCATTCTTCCTCATCAAAAAACTCCATTAGAGAGCCTTCAAGCTTGAGCAGCACCCTCCACGACCCATATACTGCCAAGGTAAGTAAATTCCTTACTTAATACTAGTTTTAAACATAAATTCCTAGTTAATATATCTTGTAAAATATCAAATTCATGAAATTGGGTAGTAACTTTAGAGCTTTTGAAGAACTTGTGAATTATCCGTTTAAGGCCATAAATTCAAGTATAAATCACATAATTATGATCCTTAGGCTTCGGGTGAGTGATTCCTTCGAGAATTTTTGGAATCCGGGCGTGCGGGCCCGGGGTTGGATTTTGGGAATTTCTCAAGAATGTTGGGTTATTGAAAAATTAGGATAATTTTCCTTATTTTTGAGCATGCATTGATGTCATTGTAACTTATTTGGCTAGTTGCGAGTCCTCGAGTGTAGAGTTCGGAGATTCGGGCGCATCCTTGATCCGAGGGGTAGATTCGACATGAGGTGAGTCTCCTTTCTAACCTTGTAAGAGGGAATTGTCCCCATAGGTATTATATATGCTGTGTGTAATTGATTTGGGGGCTACGTGCGTACAACACGATGAGAGTCCGTACGTAGCGACTATTCTATCATTTCGGGTAACATAGGGCTCACGAGCATGCCATTACGTTCCTTATGTGTATCTTTAGCCCAACTTTGAGTTGTTTATCATCTTGAAACCAGTATGCTTATGATCTCTGAACCAGTATGCAAAAATGGTAGAGAGTTGCCTCCGAAATTCCGGCGAATAGACCTTTGTTACAAGTATAGCCTCTACTAAGCTTATTGATAAGTTCGGTATATATATATGTATGTGTATATATATATATATATATATATATATATATATATATATATATATATATATATATATATATATTTATGTTAATTATATATATGAGTCAGCACTCGAGTCGCAGGTATGATTCGCGATCGAGGGGAGCTTTATGTTAATGATATATATGAGTCAACACTCGAGTCGCAGGTATGATTCATGTTCGAGGGAAGCTTTATGTTAATTATATATCCGAGTCAGCACTCGAGTCGCAGGTATGATTCGCGATCGAGGGGAGCTTTATGTTAATGATATATATGAGTCAACACTCGAGTCACAGGTATGATTCATGTTCGAGGGAAGCTTTATGTTAATTTTATATCCGAGTCAGCACTCGAGTCGCAGGTATGATTCGCGATCGAGGGGAGCTTTATGTTAATTATATATACGAGGCAGCACTCGAGTCGCAGTTATGATTCACGATCGAGGGGAGCTTAATGTTAACTATATATATATGAGTTTGTATCTAGATATTTCCTTACGACTCAGGCCGGTTGTCCTACCCTTGTGTGCGCTTGAGGCTGTTGGGTATTGTTTTCCATTGGTACTGACTTGGTAGATATTCGGGGGAAAATGGGAAGTGTACTTTGTTGCTTATATTCAGTACTTACCTGGTTTTCTGTATTTGATAGATATCTGCTGCTTATTGTCTCACATGTCTACTGCTTTCCGTATATCCTGTTTACATTATTACTGTTGGACCTTAGTGAGTGTCATGTCGACCTCTCGTCACTACCTCTTCGAGGTTAGGCGGGATACTCATTGGGTATATATATATATTATGTACTCATGCAGCACTTCTGTACTTAATTGTACAGGTTCTGAGGCTGGTGTTTCAGGTTATCCGGCCAATGCTTGACTTATCTTCCGGACCGGACTCCACGGTGAGCTGCACCCCCTGACATTTCTCAGCTGTGCTAAGTAGTTATCTTTTGTATATATTTTGTCTATTCCTCTCAGACAACAGTACATTCTTGTATTATCTTTTGTACATTCTACTAGTTCCCCTGTTGACTTGTGACACTAGTTTCTGGCATGCACTTAGTAGATTCTATTTTAGGAATGTATATGTACGTATTGGATCACGATCATTTTTGGCAGTATGTATTTAAATTGATAAATGCTTCTGCTTTTATTTTAAATAGGTTAATTGTAAAACTTTGGAAAATATGTGGGGTTGGTATGTTAATAAGAAAAATCTCACTAATGAACAATCGTTGGCTTGCCTGACCCCGATTTTGGGAGCCATCACGACCCGTGTGGGATTTTTGGTCGTGACAACATGGTATCAGAGCACTAGGTTCACGTAAGTCTGACGAGTCACGGGCAAACCCAGTAAAGTCTTGCGGATCGGTACAGAGACGTTTGTACTTATCTTCAGGAGGCTACAGGGTGTTTGGAAACCTCTATTTGTTCTCATTCTATCGTGCAGTCGATGATTTACTAAATTCATTATTCTATTCTCTCACAGATGGTGAGGACGCGTGCATCTCATGTTCCTCATCCGGGAGAGGCTGCTACCCCCGCCGCTCGAGGCCGTGGTAGGGGCAGGGGTAGGGCACCTGCCCGTGGTAGGGGACGAGGGCATCCCAGAGCTATACCAGTCACACCACCACAGGACCCTACTTTAGAGGAGCAGGATGAGGTGCCTCCAGTAGCTCCTGCTCCAGCAGACTTTATGACGACGCCAGGCTTCCAGGAGGTCTTGGATCGTATGTTAAGATTCATGGACACCATGTCCCAGGCAGGCCTACTTCCAGCAGATCCTGCCACTCCCCAGGGGGGAGGGGGAGCCCAGACCCCTACTGCTCAGGCCACAGGACAGGCAGCAATAGCACATCACACTCCGGGTACACTGCCCGTGGGTGGGGTTCAGCCTGTGGTAGCAGTGCCAGAGCCCAGACCAGTTATAGAGGGCGACCAGCAGAAGATGCTAGATAGATGGACCCGACTTCGCCCTCCAGTCTTCAGGGGTGAGCGGGGTGAGGATGCCCAGGATTTCATCGACAGGTTCAGGGACAGACTGCACAACATGAGGATCTTGGAGTCTCCTGGGGTAGACTTCACTACATTTCAGCTAGAGGGCAGAGCTCGCCGGTGGTGGCAGTCATACATTCTCAGCAGGCTATTAGATTCTCCTCCGGTCACTTGGAGTCAGTTTACTCAGCTATTTCTAGACATATACATTCCACCTTCTGAGAGGGAGGAGCTTCGGGGTCAGTTTGAGCGGTTGGAGCAGGGACAGATGTCCGGGACTGATTATGAGGCGAGATTTTCAGAGCTATCCTGCTAGGCCCTTATTATATTGCCCACTATGCCGAGAGGGTGCGGCGGTTTGTGGCAGGCTTACATCCAGGTATTAGGACCTCTATGGCCAGAGAGGTAGAGATGGGTACCCGTACCAGCTTGTGGTCGAGATAGCTCGACAGATTGAGGGATTGAGGAGTAGGGTCAGCAGGGTTAGCAGGACAAGAGGGCTAGATTTATAGGTGATTTTAGGGGCGCTCCAACTAGGGGCAGGGGTTAGTTCGGAGGCGGTCGGTCCAGCAGGCCTTCCTGTGCAACACCTCCGCTATCTCCCCTGAGGTGTCCCAGTTAGGCCCCAGTTCGGTGCCATGCCAGAGCGCTCCTATCGTCCCCCAGCTATTCAGATTTCTCCCATTGGTTATTCCAGTCATCAGAGATCCTCTGATCCATATTAAGTTAATTTTGATTAGATTCGGGAAATTTAGAGGTGAATTCAAAAGGAAAAGCAATAATTGAGTAGTGAGTGGCCTGCAGAATTGAGGTAAGTGTTTGGTCTAACTTTGGCTTGAGGGAATAGGACTCCCCACTTGTTTGCTATGTGAAATTCATGGGCGTGGTGTATAGGTGTGGTGACGAGTATCTATGCACCACCCAAATTGTCTGTTAAACATGATCCTTTCCCGTTTCCCCACTTATTTAATCATTGTCTTAACTGTTATATCTTCATTATTGCTTCTATGACTATTTGGCTGGGTTGAATTGTTGTTAGTTATTGTTGTGACTATTTGCAAAGAGTATTGGTTGTTTGAGTTGGTTTCCTAGTGATATAAACATGGTTGAGAGGTTTGGTATTGTTTGTATGAATTAAAGATATTTATATTTGATATTCCTGTCGGTTTCATGATTGAGAGGTTATTGATGAAGTTATGAGAATAATGCAGTTTATTATTTATAATTGTTGAGACAAAAGTATTATGAAATGCTTGGCTTGAATTTGTGAAATCTTAAATAAATTGATATGATATGTCTGGTGGGAGCAGGTTGCACGCCGCAACAAGGAGTGATAAGGGTGGACAGGTGGGATCGGGTTGCATGCTGCAATAGGAGTAATAAGGGTGATATTTTAGGAGGAGCAATAAGGGAGGATAGGTGGGAGCGGGTTGCACGCCGCAACAAGGAGCGATAAGGGAGGACATTTATATTTTTACTGATTTTCAAAGGAAATAAAGATTTGAAAAGCTAAACATATATTTTTACTGTTTTTTTTTTTGAAAAACAGAGATTTGAAGCTTTCTATCTTATATTACTATTTTCATATTTTGGAACTACTTTTATTCAAAGTTAAAGTTTGGAATTTTGAAGAGTTATTTGAGAATTGGTTATAGCTGAGTTGATTTATTTTGTTGCAACACTTATTTATTTATTTATTTAGACTTCCTGTTGGCTTTATTATTTATTGTTGTTATCGATTATATTGTGGAAGCCCGACTTAGCCTCGTCACTACTTCGCCGAGGTTAGGCTCGGCACTTACTCAATACATGGGGTCGGTGGTACTGATACTACATTCTGTGCTCTTTTGCACAGATCCAGGTGCTAGTCAGCAGTAGAGGATTTCAGGACGACCACTCAATCCATTTGGAGACACGAGGTACATCTGCCGGCGTTCGCAGATTCCGAGAGTCTTCTCCTATTTTTACATACACTGTTTTATATCATTCGAAATAGTTATACTATTTCTTTCAGCCATTATTTGTAGTATTCTTTAGTAGTTCGTGAATTGTGACACCAGACTCTGGGATAGTTCTAGATTCATTTATATGATTAGTTTCGTGGATCGGTTTAATTAAATAAATTGTTTATTTTTCTTTATTATATAAGGAATCATTCATTAAAGGCCAAAAGACTCAGTTTACTGTAATTTATTTTATTATGTCTAAATGGATAAATAATGGGAAGTAGTTAATCGAATTCTAACATTGGCTTGCATAGCAAGTGTGGTGTTAAGCGTCATCACGATCCCTAAGGTTGGGAATTTTAGTCGTGACAACGGACCTTCCCGAGTCCTCAAATCACATCAAATAACATCGAAACAATGGATCGCATCACAATTTGATCTTTATGAACTTTGAAACCTCCAACTTCTACATTCGATGTCGAAACCTATCAAATCATGTTCGATTGACCCCAAATTTTGCACACAAGTCACATTCAACATTACGGACCTGCCCCATTTTTCGGAATCACATTCCGACCCCGATATCAAAATTTCCACTTTCGGTCGGATTTCTCAAAAACCTTCAAATTTCTATCTTTAGCCAAACGACTTCAAAATAACTTGCGGGCCTCCGAATTCATTTCCGATCGCGCTCCCAACTCCAGAATCACCATACGGAGCTAGTCCCAGACTCAGAATCCCAAACGGACATCAATATCACTAAAATGCACTTCAATCCAGACTTATGAAATTTTCTTCTAAAATGCTGACTTATACAATATGCACCGAAATGCTCCCGGGTCATCCAAAACCCGATCCAAACATACACCCAAGTCCGAAATCATCATACGAACCTGCTGGAACAGTCAAATCCTGATTCTGAGGTCGTTTACTCAACAATCCAATCTTAGTCGATTCTTCCAACTTAAGGATTCTGAAATGAGAATTTTTCTTTCCAAATTGACACTAAACTTCCCGAAATTCAATTCCGACAACACCTACAAGTCATAACACCTAAAATAAAGTTGCTCATGGCCTCGAACCGCTGAATGCTAGGGCTCAAAATGACCGTTTGGGTCATTACATTCTCTCCCACTAAACATACATTGGTCCTCGAACGTGCTGGGAACTGCTCTGGAGTTGTCTGAAACCATTGTTAAACGCCTCGTGCACCTACTCGTGCTACCACCACTCAATTGAGTACATTAGCTCGGTCAAATCTGAAGATATCTTCTTTCATTTAGGAAATGGGCCTTAGAACCAGGTCTTCATCATCCGAAATCCTCTGCCAGGCCTATTTCCAATATATATGAACACCGTATCAACTACCACACGATGTACCAGAACATGACTGCATACCTTTGTTGAATTAGCACCATGCACCGTATAATTCATCATCTAACCACAATGACATCCCCTGAACCTTAATAGCCAAAATTTCATGAATCTAATGCTCCCGATGCACCTCCTGACATATATATAGGTCCTGCTATAACACTTACGATACCACCCCAACGGAGGAGATGTGTAGAAATTCATAACCAACTGCAGAGTTAACAAATCACTGAATATCTCCTCTTGACTAGATTCATCGCCTCATTATGAACCGAGTAATGGTATTTGTCCTTTAATATACTTCACAAAATCTTATCGCACTGATCCCTGGTCCAATAATCTCGTCTCACCCGGTATGAACTGCTCAGACAACAAATCACCCCAAACATGACCAACAGTCTCACATGATACCACAACGCGCCAATAGGCCATAACTCAAACATGATACATAAAGAAATGACTCAGGAAAAGACTACTCAACTCACGCAACTTATTATGAACTCTCCTCAGAAAATAGAAAGCAAAACACAAGAAATAGATATAGAGAACCGTACTCAACATCACACTGTTGCAGCGCACAACCCAATCCAAATAACATGCCCGTGGCAACGTGCCACCCGATCCAAATAACCTAACCGTGGCGGTGTGCCACCCGATCCAAATGACAGAAAATTCACGTAAGAAGACATACACCGAGCTAAATTGCTCATTACCACAAAATATCAAACATTGGTCACAAGTACGCTAAGTGCACAATACCATCCTGGGGGGACTGATAGAGCCATACGCTACAAAACTCAAGCACAACTGAGGTGTGATACATACTCTGAATCTCAAGAGCTATCCTGCTCACATAACATCATCACTACGTGGGAACTCAACACATAGGAAAATATCAAGTTGTTTCCTAACTCACACGACACAATAGAATATTACATGAGATGAACGAAGACGGAACAACACCTGCTGTTCTAATACCTTTCCATGAAAAGCGCTATACCGAAATGAACACGCCTGACTCATACGGAGCGCATAATCATATTTAAATCCATCCACAAACATCGAGTCTACCTTGCTCGCACAGAACTAGGCTAATAGCTTTACCCGGGTCCATATTAACCCTCTTCCTTTCATAATACGTAAGAACAACCATCATAGCCGAGACAAACACCCCACAATCCACAACCGAATGAACCGAACGCCTTCCAGGCATAAATTCTCAAATAAGCAATATTACACTTCTTTATACTCAGTCCAAATTTTCAATCCATTAAGTCACTACATGAAACACTCATACGATCATCCCGTGGTCACGCTCCCACGACCTTCCACACAAGGTAGCAAGTCTGCACCTCTACCACTGGCCACACTAACGTTGTAAAACAAATCAAGAACCCATAACTAGGATGCAAAACCTCTTTCACCAAACACCGATCTCAGGTGACAATAAAGACAACACCAGCTTACTCTAAACATTCAAATCCCTTTTTCTTGCTCATCCGAGCTCAGGACATCCTTGTCAACACCGAACCGCAACCTCGATCCTTACTTCCAGTTACATACTGCTTAGCGCACCTAACATGCTAATATGAGATAGCGCAAGAATTCCATCATAACTCCTGAACCACTAATAGGGTGAACACTTCATCACATAGAAACCTTTTACTTACCTCAATTCAATTCGCACTCACCGCAGGAATAATGATAACCCCAATCAACACATAGCTACTCAATTCGAACTCACCTTGAGTGACTCCATTCCACGAGACCATTTCGTTTCCCGACCCATGAACCGTTTCATGCCCTCCTTGCACGCATATTCACATCTTTGAATTGTATACCCATTCCGATAACCCTTCCCTAAACCCTAAGTCATTTTCTCCTTTTTATGAACCCCAATGCTACTCTACATGCCGAAGATAACGTAGAACACTCCAATAATTTTCTATTTCCCATAATTATACTGCAAAAACTCGATTCATAACCATACGGTGGGCTAGAAATCCTTGGACACCACCTTCTAAACCTTTGAATCCATTGGAACCATTATTGAGAGTCACCCACTCTGGCTTGGTCCCGAATATAATCAACTATGCGGCTTCGCTGGCACCTAACTAAATTCCTTCACTTGTAAATTACCTCTGTACTAAGCATAAATCCTGAATCTTTCCAAAGCCTAAACCTGATTCAATAAGGCCAACCCTTGCACACCTTTATCAAATCCCATGCTCAATTACTATTCCACTCCTTTCCCTTAGCTGCAATAACTTGCCAATACGCCGACAATCCTCAACCCTATGAGAAAATAATCATACAACCCAATCGCAGGCGGTGGGACTCTCCCACTTAGCCCGAACCTGCTCCTTTCACCACTCTAGACCCCACCGAAATTCTTTCTTCATTGCTGACATGATCTTGCTCAACCAACCCGTCAAATTCTTCTAAATTCTCCTGTTAGCATTCCATGAATACTCAAATTCGCTTGCATCATTCATATATTCGGCCTCCTACCGAATAGCCACTGGAATTCCTCGCAGACATTTGCCAACCACACGACCGCTAACCTACTCACAGGAGATAACTCTCCTGCGAAAATTACCAATTGACACCTTCCAACGACGCTGTACTGCACAATATCTACGACATCAATAACCCATTCTACACCTATCCTCATTTACCAACTTTACCAGTCCGTCCGCTCCTCAAGATGCGCAGCTATCTTACCGCAGAACTCATATGGTACACTCCCACTCTCCTACTTTGGTTAAACTCACTCCTGCAAGTAACTACCTGACTTCCTTTTCTTACACCTGGCCTTTTAGAAATTTAACCATCACCTGACACTTCCCACATATCCTTCCTCATCCCTTGCTGCCTAGTTGTTGCCTTAGGCCAATAACTATCTTTGTAGCACTCAAACCAGCAGATCACCATGACTGCAAACCTTCCCGAAGATCATCTTTTCTGAGCCGCCCGCATTAGAAGTACCTATTCAGTCCGGAACCACCGTACACCGCGATCTCTGACAACCGCTTCTCAAATATTACTTCGCAACACTCTGACCCAATGCAACCGAAGAAACTATAACATCGGAGAACTTAACATATTCTATTAGATAAAAAACAACGATATCACATCACCGATGAATGTTCCACCTCACTTGAAAACACCGAGTCTTATTATTTTATCAACCCGGTCCTGCACATTTATAGTCCAATTGCCTTTCCTCCGCCGGAAATAAAATACTGAAATCTCGGAATCACGCTCTGAGAAGATCTCCTTCCAAGTCATTCATTGTCCCAACACATGGGCAAGCTTCCTATCACCACGTCAATACCATGCATGACCAAACATAAGCATCATAACGATCCGAGAATAGCCTCAAAGCCCTCAGAAACACAGTTACTGAGTTGAAACAACATATTATCCTTCCGCAGAGCGACGATAATAGCCCCAACCAACTACGTATGGAAAAACATCATGCACCATATCTGTAGTACCACTAACATTCCTCAAATTCCCGATTCATAGCAAACGCTTCGCGATGCGTAAGATTGAGTAAGAAGGAACATAGGCATAAGCCACAAAGGAATCAAACCGCACGATAAGGGATTAAGAAGGGAAGTACTCCTAATAGCCCTGTAGCCTCACAGTCATCTCTGTATCGATCCGCAAGACTCTACTAGACTTGATCATGGCTGGTGAGACCTAAGGGAACCTAGTGCTCTGATACCACGTTGTCACGACCCAAAATCCATTAAGGTCGTGATGGCGCCGGACTCCACTGTCATGCAAGCCAACACTTAATAAATAAATAAATCTTTATTTTAAAATCCTCGAAGTTGTTCCTTTTTCATTTTCTTAAATAATAATTAATGAACTCTCACTGAGTAAACAATAATATCTTAAATTAATTAAATAGTGAATAAACCCCATAAGTATCCCAAAAACCGGTGTCACAAGTGCATGCGCAAATTTTTTATGAATTATACAAGTACCACAATACTTGTCCGGAATACAAACTGGACAAGGAATTTAAAGTAAAATAAAATACATCTGAGGAAGACTCTGCCGGCTGCGGGTCATCTCCGGATGGTGTAGCTCGTCTAAGTCTCCAGGTCAGCCACATCACTGAGTCAAGCAGGGCCACTAGCTATGAATGTACCTGTGCGATAAAAATGCACAGTAAGTGTAGCATGAGTACGAAAACAACGTGTACTCAGTAAATATCCTGCCTAACCTCGAAGAGGTAGTGTCGAGAGGTCGACTTTGACACTTACTAGAGTTCAAATTAATATCAAGTGCACTAAAGAAATGAATTGATATAAAGGACTGTAAATATGTAAGACATACCAATATAGATTACGTGGTACAATTTCCCTCTTTACAATTTACTCAATTCTCTACTAGCAAGTTCCTTCCGTAACTGAAGCATATAAATAAATATAGTGGATTTCATCAAAGAGATTGTCATAATCCAAATTAGGGGGGAGAAACCCTCAGATGAAATGGCTTTTTCCAAATATTTCGCACGATTCCATGGGGATGATGTATATATATAGGAAATGCCGAGGAGAATGGCCCGATCCAACATAAAAGTAAACTGTGCACTGCTGAAGGGTCGAACGACGTGAACCATAGATGCTTCTATTTACCTGTCGTGGTGTACGGCCCGCTCCCATGAGAGCGTGGTACATAATTCCTACCGAGGCGAACGACCCGATCCTATAAGAGTGTAGTACATAAATCCTGCCGAGGCGAATGGCCCGATCCTATAAGAGTGGTGGAAATGAATCACCCCGCTCGCGGAATATAAATTGCGAAGCGGTCACACATAAGCATACACATTCAAATAGTCCATCCTGTCTATATCGGGAAACAATTACGAGGGTAAAAGGGCAATTACTCTTTTAATGGTCACAAAGATAGTACTTAAATCTTTTTCTAGAAATCCATTTGTCAAGTTCGATAAGGTTTAAACATTTTGAAATTCGTCAGCAAAGATACAAGTACGACAAATAAAACATGCTTTCGGGTCCTAGACTACCCGGCCATAAGCATAATAGTAGCTACGCACAGACTCCCGTCACTTCGTGCGTACGTAGCCCCCATAAATAGTAGCACATATTTAATTAGCTCACCTATGGGGACACTTCCCCCTCACGAGGTTAGAAAGGAGACTTACATCACTCTGAAGATTCATAACCGGCCTCCAAGCCCCTCCGACGACTCAAGTCGATGCACAACGCCCCAAAACTATCCAATAACGGGCAAACCAATGAAAATATACTCTAATACTTATAACAATTTAATTTATATAAATTCCCAACTCCACTCGGAAAGTTGACAAAAATTACCCTCGAGCCCACGTGCCCGGATCCCTAAACATTTCGAAGATAATGATTACCCATATCCTTACTAACTCAAATATACAGTTTGCTCTAATTTTATGCTCAAATTCGTGGTTAAAATCCAAAAATACACATTTTAGGTCTTTGTTCAAAAATCCCAAATTACCACCAATTTCATGTCTAATCTATGTATAATCCATGTTTTTTAACTCAAATATGGGAAGAAATCACTTACCTAAAGTTTCTTGATGAAGATCCTCCCTTGAAGCTCCCCAAAATCTCCACTCCAAATGAAAATGGGAGAAGAATGACCAAATCCCACCTTAAAATATACACACTGCCTCCAGTCCTTCCGCAGCTGTGGTGACTACGCCCGCACCTACGAGCCCGCAGGTGCGACCAAACTCTCGCACCTGTGTCTTCCTCATTCCCCAGTCAGCTCCGCACCTGCGCTCCCTCGTCCGCACCTGCGCTCCCTCGTCCGCACCTGCGGTCCCTCGTCCGTAACTGCGCCTTCGCAGGTGCGGAAATAGCCTCGCACCTGCGCCTCCAGCCAAGCCAGACACTCCCGCATATGCGACACCAGAGCCGCAGGCCTGCGACCCTAGCCTCACAGGTGCGATCACACCAGACACCAGCAACTTCAGCTCCTCCTCAACTTCAAATTTGATCCGTTAACCACCCGGAATCCACCTGAGGTCCCGGGACCCTGGGACCCTGTCCAATTACACCAACCTGTTCCAAAACATAATGCAAACCTTCCCGAGGCCTGAAATCACATCAAATAACACCGAAACAATGGATCGCATCACAATTCGATCTTTATGAACTTTGAAACCTCCAACTTCTACATTCGATGCCGAAACCTATCAAATCTCGTCCGATTGACCCCAAATTTTGCACACAAGTCACATTCAATATTACGGACCTGCCCAAATTTTGGAATCGCATTCGGACACCGATGTCAAAATTTCCACTTCCGGTCGGATTTCTCTAAAACCTTCAAATTTCTATCTTTAGCCAAACGATTTCCAAATAACCTATGGACCTCCGAATTAATTTCTGATCGTGCTCCCAACTCTAGAATAACCATACAGAGTTATTCCCAGACTCGGAATCTCAAACGAACATCAATATCACTGAAATGCACTTCAACCCAGACTTATGAAATTTTCTTCTAAAATGCTGACTTCTACAATATCCGCCGAAATGCTCCCGGGTCATCCAAAACCCGATCCGAACATACGCCCAAGTCCAAAATTATCATACGAACCTGTTGGAACCTTCAAATCCTAATTCTGAGGTCGTTTACTCAAAAATTCAATCTTAGTCGATTCTTCCAACTTAAGGCTTCTGAAATGAGAATTATTCTTTCCAAATTGACTCTAAACTTCCCGAAATTCAATTCCGACCACACCTACAAGTCATAACACCTAAAAAAAAGCTGCTCATGGCCTCAAACCGCTGAACGACACGCAATGGCTCAAAACGACCGGTCAGGTCTTTACAACTTAACTAATTTAATCATTTGAACTAACTAATCTAAGTCCTAAAATAAATTCAATTAAGATTTAATTAATTATCTTGTTTAGGTCTATGCAACCTCACTTTTAAAGAGGCTTAAGCTTCCAACTTCTTCATTAAGTTAATCACTCAATTAGGATAAAATTAGTAAACACTAATAAGTAACTTAATCTTTAATACTAAAGGGGTCATTTTAAGGGATATGTCAGGGTAGTTTAGGAATATTAAATGAAGAATCTTGGCTGTAACAACTCAAGAAGCTTTTAGAATTAGGATAAACATTAAAATAAAATCAAAAAAGCACAAAATCAGATTTTTGAGGTTAAAGCAGTAATTTTTAAGGGGTAAAAGGGGGTTGTAAATAGAAGAACCTTCTAGAGAATGGTACAGCTGTCCTAGCTATTACAAAAATGCCAAAATAGGATAAGAATGTATAGTTGTACCTGTACCATTTTCAGATTAAGGGATAAGGAATATTCTCAATTGATGCCACCCTTAGGTTGCCTATATATAGGCTAGGCCATTTTTTGAATAAGACACACACTTTACCATAGATTTTAGAGAGAGATTTTCAGACTTTACAAGAGAGAATTCATAAAAAAAACACACAGATTTTACACAAAGAAAACTTTCTGAAAATTAGTAGGAAATCTGCTTTTAAAAACACATCTTCATTTTTGAGAAAAGAACACTGAAAATACTTAAAATGGATGCAGAAACATCCTAAAAACTTGGTTTTCTTTAGCCTTGGTATTCTAAAAAGCTGGTTCTAGCTGCTGATTTTTCTAGGCTGTAATTTCCGAGTCAAAATCCTGGGTTTCCTTGCTGATTTTCCTAGGTTTCCCTTGGGCTAATTGTTGTGTTCCGTTGCTGTGTTGAGCTTACATAAGTTCTGATATTTTTGACCTAATCTTGTCATCTACTCTTGCTATATTATTTCCCTTTTAAGGTATGTAACATTTTGTTCTTAAATAAGAATTTCTTTGACTCAAAAAATTGTGTTTGATTGGTGGTGAAACCTGTTTTGGTTGGCTGAACTTTTCTGTTAGTTTTAAAGTCATGAACATGTGGATTTTGGGCTGATTAATGCAAACAGATCATATGTTAGTGCTATCTTGAACATCTATTAAATCTGGTCATTTTGCTATATATGTTCAAATGTCCTCTATGTCTATGCTTGACTATGCTCGTATACATATAAACTCTAATTAAGGCTATAAGAAGTCAGCCTTTAAATTCGCATTAAAGGAAGTGAATCCGACCCTCTAATGATCATATTCACCCCATCACAATGCATAAAGTTTCCCTTTTTTGTATGTTTTTCTGTTAAAAAGTTGCAGGTGTTGATCCTACGAGTTAACAAAAGGATGTTTGGGATTATAGTTAGGAACAGTAGTTTTCTGAGTTCCTCTATTTTCGTATAATGATACATATTTTGTAGGTATATTTTGTAGTCAAAAGATCGTGTAAAACCTTGTATATCTGCTTTAAAACTACATCTTCTGTTCATGTAATAAACTGGACTGGACATTTATCTTCTGTTATATCATAGTGTAAGTGGTGATTAAGGCAGGGATTTGTATATTTTTTAGCAAAACTTTGTAACCAGACAATCCCGGAATGATTAAATCTTGTTTAAACTTTTTTTTCTATGATTCTGGAGTTTTGTTTCTTCAAGATCAAAATGAAAACCATACAAATTGGCCAGACCTGTGAGAGGGCTCAATAGGCTTGAATGAGGTTGAAACCTCGGCTATTGGGCCTGGGGGGGGTGTATAAAAGCCCAAAATCCTAGTACTATATTTTTTAAAGAAATTTTTAGTACAATCTGATTTAAATTCAAAAATTTGGTTAGTAATAAAGATAATAGTCTTCTTGCATAAACTGAACTGGATAATATCCCTAGTCCCTTAGATCACGTCTTGAATTAAACTAGGACCTTTATTATCTCATTAGATTTATGTGGGTTCGGTATATATATTTTTATAGATACAACTTCTGTGTTAGTTAAAGAGACAAATGCTCAAACTTGCCTTATTTATTGTCATATGGTTCGAAATGTGTTTAGTTAGTACAACATGTTCATTTCATGTACACTTGGACTCCTTCATGTGATCTTTTAGCTGAACCGTGTATCTCCTCCTCCTCACAATAGTCAAAATTGGGCTAGATTTAGCGAACGGCCCAAATCCTCATTTCAGACTAACAAACTCAGTCTTAGAATACCTTGAACAAGTACTTTGTAGTCTAAAAAATTCTCCTTAGACTAATACTACAAATAAGTTAGGAAACGACAAAGAACTTATGAAAAATAATAGTTTTGCTTCAAATAAGCAATTAAATCATCGCGACCATAGTCATGATTACGTAATCTACACTCGGGTTTGCAACTCATGCTACTCGACCACAACTTCAAACTATATAACAATCAACACGTTGTAAATTACGGGTGCATTTCATGTAGCGCGTTTACAACGTGTCCAAAAACGACTAGTGCACGCCATCGTCACTTGTTTCAGAATAATCCATAAATATTAAAAGCAGCTAAAAAGTAAAAGGGCTAAAATGTACAATAGGTTTAAAATATATAAATAATTAGGCCAAATATCAATAGTTAAGATACCGTGCTAGAACCACGAAATCCGGAAGTGCCTAACACCTTCTCTCGGGGTAACAAAATTCCTTACCCGAATTTCTGGTTCGCAGACATCTTTAAATCAGAGTCAAAATTTCTCGATTTGGGATTTTTTAAAGTAAAATAAATGGTGTCCCGGAATATTGTAGAAATCCGGGTGGCGATGCTGAAAATCAATAAATAAATCCCAAATTCGATTATGTCACTTAAATTGAAAAAACTCCCTTACTCCACCCTTACCGGTGAAAAAGGAGGTGTGACAGCTCTGGCGACTCTGCTGGGGATCGAACCTAGAATCTCTGGTTCTGGGTTCAGAATTCGAACTTAGAATAAATGTGATACTTGGCTCTCATTATTATCTGATTTTTACATGTTTGAACCTAATGTGCTAAATTCCGCTTTTTACCGCTTTGATATTATCTGAACTGTATATAAACTGTGCCAAAACCCTCTTCTCTTTGAGTCTTCTAGATCATCTGGGAAGTGTGCACTTCGTGTGACTTCTTTTTTGTTAGAGTCATATCCAAATTTTAGAACGAGGTTCAGACAAGTTGCAAAGCCGGTGAAGCTTCTGTATTCTGCTGCCCCCCTCCCTCCGGCTCGAGCTGTCCACCTGGGTAAGCCAGGTCTAGAACAAAACCCCAGGATTTAACTTAGAATGACACAACCTCGTGCCAGATCCCTAGTAGGTGCATTTTATTTGCCTCTCGTGCATTTGACTTAGGGGACTCAACACAGGGGTTGGGTCCGTCTAGGATAGGTGAACCCAAAATATAAGACCATCCTAATGCATCTTACCTGCTATGTGTACATTCTTTGTTTCGGCTTGTTTGTTGATCGGCTAAAGAAAAGAATTAACAGAAAAACCAAGAGTGAGGTGGGATTGAAAATTTACCTGATTTTCGAAAACCCCGATATTTAAAAATGCCTCTAAACTCTGCCAAATTTTTTGAAAAAAAATGGAGAAAAAGAAATGGTATTTCGGAAAATGAAATGAGTTAGAATCATATTTTTTAAAATTGCGTCAAAATTTCCCGAACTACGCGTTGATTGATTCCCACCGTTGTGGGATATGTAGGCAACCCTCATTGGGTCCAACCTTATTTTGCAAAATTAAAATACAAAATATTGCCATAAATAAAGTTAGGTGATGTCGTTCTTGTCTAAATAGCCAGAAATGTCTCGACGGGGCGCTGAAAGGCTATTTTTTCAAGAATGGCCACCTATGGTATTTTTCATATTTTTTGACCCAATTAACAGACACAACCTTAAAATCTTCCTTCCCGAAGTTCTGAAGGGTCGTATTTTCAAAGATGGTCCATTTTAATTAGTTTTTTTCAAAAAATAACACTTGCTTTAGGGCCAAAACAAATCATGATTCTTCTTTTTCTTAACCAATCACTTAAATAAATGTGCAGGATGAGCACTATTGAAAATATCCCTTTCAAAGTTGTAGAGGAAATCCCAATAGGACTCCGTATGTGGTGGAGAGACTTGGGGGAGGTCGGTAGAAGTGCCATAATAAAAGATTAAGGCGGGCTCACCGACCTTTTGAAGATTAAGCCGGGGTTAGACATAATTGAGGCTCTAATACCATTCTAGGATCCAGCGCACAACGTGTTTCATTTCTCGGATTTTGAATTGACCCCCACACTGGAAGAGATAGCGGGCTGTGCTAGTCTTAGTGGGAATCTTAGAAGCCGATACCGGGTAGCACCCAAAGCTGTAACTCCTCACAAATTCCTGGACCTTCTGAGCATCAGTCTGGAAGTCAAAGATGAGAACTTATCTGAGAGGTTTTGCACATTCTACTTCCTCTACTGTCGTTATGGAGACCCTCATGGTTTTGAGGCTATGAATACTGGTTTATCCACCACGGGAATCAAAGCAAATGGGAGGCGCGCTGAGGATTCGCCTTTGTGGTAGCATTCTTAGGTACCCTAATCTGCTCGAGGAGCGATGGATATATAGAGTTGGGACTCGTAGGAGTGGCCGACTTCATGATAAAAAAGTCTTACGACACTCTTGTACCAATGATCTTAGTAGAAATCTACCGCGCCCTAACTGTTTGCCAATCAGGAGGAAAGTTCTTCGACGGTTGCAATTTACTCTTACAAATCTGGATGATCGAACACCTCTGCCATCGACCAGGTTATATGAATTATGGCCCGACTGGCCTCAACTGTATTGAAGAACATGGAACTCGGGTAGAGGTTCATGAATTCTCAGAAGGCACAGAAGCCTGGTTTGCACACTTGAGTTCCTTGACTGCCAACCAAATTGAATGGACATTCGGCTGGCTCTCTATCTGTGAAGTCATTTATATGTCGGCTGAAGTATGTTTTCTTCTGTTGATAGGTCTCCGAAGTATTCATCCGTATGCCCCACACAGGGTTAAATGACAGCTGGGAAGGCACCAAAATGTTCCGCATGATGAAGATCTAAGTCGGCAAGTCATTGAATTGTGTCCAAGAGCTACATTCCCAGAGGATAAGGTCCGCCATATTTGGCATCAGTGTAGGTTTCTCGAGCCTCAGACTCGAGTGAGGGATTTGTCCAGAGGTGAGGTAGAGCCCAGCTACACCGCTTATTATGGTAGAAGGGGTAGGGATCATCAAGAGCCGGAACGGCCCGCCAAAAGACCCCACGTACAATAATTTACTGATGAGGCACGAGCGCATTGGGGTTGGTTGGAAAAAGAAAATAGTTACAGGTCTACAATAAGCAAATTGAAGCCCAAATCAGAGATATCCAATTTGAAAACAGTTTTCAAGCCGCCACAAATGAAGGGGAGAAAAACAGGTTGGCCAAAGAAAATGAAGCTCTTCGAGCGCATATTCAAAAGATGAAAATAGCTGCTGAAAACCCAGAGAGAAGCAGAATAGACGAAAGACTTATAAATAGTCTTAGGCAAAAAATGTGCAACTATGGGGATGATTTGGAAAAAGCTGAGGAGGAATTGGCAAGAACCCGAGCAAAACTGGCAAGAAATGTAGAAGAACAGGCAGAGTTTGTGCAAAAGCTGAAAGGAAATATGACAGAGAGTCATAAGCCTGAAAGAAAAGCTAACCACTCTCGAGAAAGAAATGGCTAAGCAAGCAAAGAATTTTAAAGCAGAAAGGGAACACTGTTATGCTTTGATTTCTCGATTGGAAGAAGATTTGCAACAGTCGCAAGAGTAGAACCATAAGGCCACCCAGGTTTTAGAAGCTAGATCTTAGCAGATTGGGTGCTTACTCCAGGAAAAGTGCGTTATTAGGGAAAGGGCCAGAGAAATTGCTGATTATGTTGTCACAAAATGCCAAGAGTGCGGGGATATGACCTGATCTACCTTCTTCGCTGCAGTGATGATTTTCGTCTGCCAGACAATGGACGACCTGTATCGCCTCCAAAAAGACATGGCACACAGGCCCGCGGTGAGACCGACTGATGTCCCGCAGGCCTCTGGAGTATTAGTAGAGGCGCTTATGTATTCATGATGTTCTTTTTCGAGTTTGTATTTCAATTTCCTTATGAAGTCTGTTCAGTCTACTTCAAGTCTATTTCGGTTTTTAATTTTCAAGAACATATATTGGAGTCTTTGTAATGAAAGAAAATTTAAAGTTTACTGAATGAAAATTTGAAAATCAAATTATTTCTTTCTTTTTGTATTTATCCCTTGAACTATGTGATGATCTGATTCACGCGGGATCCTGATACGTAGGAAATCCACATAGGATTCGATCATAACCCTAAAAAAGGGAATAACTTAGAAAAGAAAAGAGAGAAAATATTGAAAAAGAGCAAAAAACAAAAAGAGAAAGAAAGAAAATTCAAATCTAAGAGACAACAAAAGCCAGGATGAGACACTCAACTGATACAAGACATGTAGAAAACGTTTAACTGTCTAGGTGCATTGCATACCCCCAACGTGCGATTCCCTATGTGTTAAATGCCTCAAGCAAACGATTTTGTGGTTTTTCTCCTTTAAGGTTCTGTTTTTAGGTGGTTGGTTTTTGCGATAATATGGCTTAACACCCATACTTCACGAGATCCAAAGGGAGTATTGAAATGGCGTTAAAAAGTCACCTACCAATCATTCACCCCTTAGAGGATGACTAAATATCAGTTATCCCCACATTTGAGTCAGCAATTGCTGAAGAAAATAGGATACTGTGTTGCTGCATGATGGAGATGTGGGACGCCTGGTCTAACGGGAGAGAACCACCCAGCACCATCCCTGGTTTACCCGGATTGACCCAGGACAAGTGGAACCTCCATTGTCCTTATAAGTTATCCAGCTACCCCGTTCGGGCACCCAACTATGTCAGCCCATTTCACCTGAATGCCTTCTGAGGTTCACCCCCAGTCTCTATTTTCGGGAGTATCTTCCAACATATTCACCGCACCACCAATCTTTGCCACAGTACCGCCAATAGTATCTGGGCCAAGTTTCGAGCCGTCAGCCTTTACTTTCCAAACACCACCATTTCATTTGGACACGGCTCATGTCACTACAAACACATACCCTCAGCAACCTCCGTATGAATCTACTATGGGACAAGACAAAATTATGAAGAACCCCGAGCAGGAAGAGATTGCTCGAAAAATGAAAAGCATTGAATAGAGTCTCAAGAACATACAGGGCCTGAGTGGAAAGAAGATTGTTTCTTATGCCGACTTGTTCATGTTTCCGCATGTTCATCTGCCCCTCGGGTTTAAAACCCCCAAATTTGAAAAGTATGATGGAAACGGAGATCCCATAGCCACCTGAAAAGATATTTTAATCAGTTAAGAGGAGCGGGCGGAAAAGAAGAACCCTTAATGGCTTACTTAAGGGAGACCTTAGCCGGAATTGCGTCTGAATGGTATATGGATCAGGATATCTCCCACTAGCACATATGGGACGATCTGGATAGAGACTTTGTCAGAAAATTCCATTATAACGTGGACATAGCTCCAGATAGGAACTCTTTGTCCAATCTCAAGAAGAAATGTTCAAAAAGCTTCAGGGAATATGCTATTAAGTGGCACGAGCAAGCTACCAGAGTAAAGCCTCCAATGAACGAGATGGAGATGGTCAGCATCTTCTTGCAAGCCCAAGATGATGACTATTTGCAGAATACGATGTCCGCTATGGGCAAGCCATTTGCAGAAGCTATACATATTGGGGAGATGGTTGAAAATGGTCTGAAAACGGGTCACATCCTGAGCCAGTCAGAAATAAGAGCAACTTCTCAAACAATCCAGAGTGGGTCAGGGAGCGTGGCAAACATGAAAAAGAAAGAGGAAGTAGCAATGATGGCCTCAAGTCTAAGAAACCCCCTCCAACCACGAGGTTATTTTTTCAGTACCCCACGACATTACTATCCTCATCAAGATGTGGCGTATTCCATAACGCCTTAAGCTTATCCAGTAATGAATGACCAGCCGAACACCCGGCCCCAACAACATTATAACCAGAATCGAGCTCCACCACCCAGAAACAACCCTCCTCGCCAAGCTCAGTATAATCCGCGCCCTCCACAAAATAATCCCGGGAGCCACCCAGAAGGGCTAACTTTACACCAATTGGTGAATCATATTTTAGCCTTTTCCCAAAACTGGTCCAAATGGGTATGTTACAGCTTGTACCCCCAAACAGGCAAAACCTAGAATCTCCCTCTTACCGACCCGGTACTCAATGTTCTTATCATTCAGGGTCTGAAGGACACGACACCGAGGATTGCTGGACCCTCAAGCGGGCAGTTGATAACTTAATAGAACAAAAACGGGTGGTACTGAGGGATAAAGAAGCTCTCAATGTGACCAATAACCCATTGCCGTCCCACAATAACGGGCCAGTTATTGGGATGACCTACGAGGACCGAGAGTTTGACCCGGCCTTGAAAGCGATCATCACCATTGCTGATGTGGAGAGGAAGCCCAAAACGGCACCAAAGCAAGCTAAAGATGAGAAGAAAAACAACTCCACTCCTCAGGCCACAGGAAAGGTTGAAACCAAGACAGGGGCGGGACCTCCTAAAGATGTCGTTCTCTATGTTCCCAGGGCCCCCAGAAAGGAACAATTCGTGCTGAGTCCCCCCAAAAGGTCGCATCAAAACAAGGTCATACTGAATGTCCTGAAGATGTACGTACCAAAGATGATTTATGTGGCGCGGGGGTAGATAATTTCACCCAGGCTGAATGAGTCAGTGGTTATCAGCTGCGCACCACTGAATCCCATAAAGGACACCACTGTCGTCCCCTGGAATTACAATAAAATGGTGATGATGTACAAGGGAAAAGAAATAACAAGGGAGGTGAGTGAAACGAACTTGTCTGAGAAGTACCTCAACCTGAAAGAACTGAACAAGAACAAACAGAAGCGTTTTCCTCCTAAAAAGCCAGTCAGTGCCAAAGAGGCAGAAGAATTCTTCAGAAAGATGAAAACTTCTGAATACGTCGTGATTGAGCAACTCAGAAAGTCCCTCACTCAGGTCTCACTTTTGTCCTTACTGATAAGTTCGAGTGAGCATTAGAAAGTTCTGATAAAGACGCTTAATAAAACATATGTTCCGGCAGAGACTGATCACGCTCAACTATGTCTTATAAAAAGACTAAACAGGCGCTGCAAATATAATCTGGGGTATTAAGCCCAAAGTCGATCCCACAGAGAATTGAACGTATCAATTGAGTCTATAATATACTAAACTGTTGTTTAATCAAGTTTCTCAAGACTTTTGAATATCAATTTGTGTTGTTTAACTAATTCTACTAACAAAATAATAAACTAGAGTTTGGCTAACAATATAATGTAAACAATAATAATAAAGGTCTAAGGTTATTGTTTCCCCCGTTGGTGAATTCTTTCTCGGATACTTCTTATAGCTTGATTAATCGTCTCAATCAATCATGAACTCTCTATCTACCATAAATCTCTCTCAAGTAATTATGATAATTTACTAGACGCACTCTCTCAAGTTACGCTAGCTAGATCGCAATACAGTTCACTTTAGATTGCACCCGAGGTATCGTTATCTCTAATCCAACCTCTAAACCCTCGGTTATGACTTTCGTCTATACTCTGGGAGTGGTGTTGTTCAAACAATTACCTAAATATGCACTCTCTCTCAAGTAGATACATACTAAATAGGCACAGCTAATTGATGGCCATTCAATTAACTACAATAAGAACGTAGTTGAACAAATAGAGAATAATCAATCAAAATATATTAATATCAAAAGAAATTCATCCCCAACGGGTTCTACCAAAACCCTAGATTAAAAACTTAGCTACTCATGTCTAGAAGAAACAAAACTACAAGAAATTGCATAATTGAAATATAAAGTAAGAAATACTAAATGTAGAAATCGATGTTCTTGCACTTCAATGGAATTTTCTCCTTCTCTACTTTGATCCACGAAAATCCCCTTTTAATTGTGTTTTAGGAGTCTATTTATAGGTTTAGGGTGAACCCTAACCGTGTAGGAGACTTCTATTTCAACCGGGAAACATTTAACTCGTCAAACTCGGACTTGGGCGAAACTGGGGACCCCGGGCGTTTGGGCTCTAACGCCCCCTAACGCCAGGGGGGGCTGGCGTTATGGCCCTAACGCCAGGGGGGGCCAGGCTTTATGGGGCAAACGCCCCCATAACGCCAGGGGGTGCCAGGCTTTAGGGGGCAAACGCCCGGCTATCGCCCGGGCGTCTCCTTTTGCGTATTTTCGACGTATTTGCATCCCTTTAGCTCCGTTTCCATCTCCAATTCACCTACACATGAAATAAACTCCATTAAGCACATAACAAGTGTAATTTTATCATTAATGCGCATAAAATGTAAGGTATATCACATGTTAAACTATGCAATTTAGTCTCGTATCAGAGACCACAGTTGAGCAAATGGGAATAATGGCGGAACAATTTTTTGAAGTCAATTGGATCTCATTCAGCAAAAATGACTTGCCTCCGGAAGGGGCTGCCCACAACAAAGCTTTCCACCTGACTGTTAAATGTAAATGGTACTATGTGAAAAGAGTTATGGTGGATGGCAGATCTGGGGTTGACATCTTCCCTCTCTCGACCTTAAAGAGAATGGAGATTGGGACAGAGAGAATCAGACCCAACAATGTTTGCGTATGCTTATTTGATGGCATCAAGAGGGACACAATAGGGGGGATTTATTTGGTCCTAACTATCATCCCTGTGGACTTTGAAGTGACATTTCAGGTCTTAGACATGGACACCTCCTACAATTATATCTTGGGAAGGCCTTGGATCCATGTCACAGGAGCCGTTGTTGATACCTAGTTTTTTTTCAAATTATTTTCAACACTCACTCTCTCTCTATCTCTCTCTGTTACGCTCTAAGTTCTCTCTAGAAGGCTCCTTTGGCTTCTCTTCTCTGATGGAATCCGGTCATCTTCTTCGACTGGTTCTCCCACCAGAAACCATGGCTCCTCATCGTCTCCAGGCTATTTGTCCATTTTGCACCAGTCCAGTGAGGCTCTGGGGCTCTCAGGCGAAGCTGGAGCGGTCCAGCTCATCTCCCATGGTCCCATGACACTTTCCGGCCTCCCCGGCCATTTGAATAAGTTTACAACATGTTCCGGCTTTGGCCGGCGCCGTCTTTGAGGTTCTTCTTACTTCTCTGGGTTCCACAAAACCCTAACCCTATATATTTCATTTTATTCTAGATCTACTTTAGATATATAGTATTACGAAACTTTTCTATGTTTTTCCCTAAAAAACTTTCATCTTTGAACGATCTTTCAATTTTTAAAACTAGGGTTTCACAAACCCCTTTCAAAAATCGATTTTCTTTTACTTCTGCTTTAATGTTATTCTATGTTTTCTTTGTTAATACGTTTTGATTCAAAGCTTCTTACGGTATCCCAATTCTTAGGTTTTAGTTCGTCTTGTTTGCTATGTTTAGCCAATCTGTATACTTCTTCTAGGCTCTCTATGTGCTCTATGTTTCTTACTCTAATCCATGGTTAGGGTTCCTGATACCCTCTACTAACTCTGTGATGTTTTCTTCGAACCTATGATTCTGTATGTTCTGTACTGATTTTTTGAATTGCTTCCCTTTATTGTGTGATACTTTCCTTGAATATGCGTGATTCCATGTGATTTCAATTACAGTCGAGATTCCCTCGACTAATTTTTAGAATTAAACCCATACTTTGTTTTGTGAATGTGCTATCCGTGTGTACTTTCCTTAATTACATGTTATGAACCTGGTCTTTATTACACACTCAATGCTTTTACTACCCCCGTTATGGTAAGATCACTCTATTTGATTCCTTTCCCTGATTTAACTCGGATTGGCCCGCTTGAACTTGACTCCCTAACTAAAGAGAGTCCAGGCCTTTAATTGACACTGATTGGTTATTATTTCCATAATTATGTTAGACTAATTATTCCTTACCTTATTTTCTTTACTCGTTTTCAGAGTTATAAATACCCTACTCTCTTTAGCATAAAAACAACCAATAGACACACGAACACTGGTGGTTAAAAAAGTTATCTCGCTTACACAAAAGCTCTCTGCTCTGGTAGTTCTGGTGTTACTTGCTATTGTTTATGTGTTAGTCGGCTACAAGCCAAGGCTGACTATTGTGTTATTGCTCTGCTGCTCTTTTTTTTCTGTTGCATCTACACACTGCTACTCTGCTTTCCTTCACATTACTGCTCTTCATTCTGCATTCATTCTTACTCCTAACTGGTATGTTTCTAGTTTAAGTTTATATCATCCAACTCAACATGTTTCTGTGTTCAGCATGTCTATTTGCCTATGTGATTCCCCTTTCCCCTTAGTCTAACATGTCTACTGCCTTCCCTTACATGTTTCCATCATGAATCTGCCTGACTCCCAACACTATGAGACTACACCCCCTAAAACTTAGTTATTATGTAAATCCTAATCCTGGACCTAACATGTGACTCTGTTTGACACCCTTTAATCTAATGCTGTTAGATTCCTGGCATGAACATTCTGTGATAACTAGGCTGTGATTGCTTAAACCATATAGCACTAGCCTAAGGACTATTTGTGTGCAAATATGCCTCTACTATGTGACTTATTTGTCCCCCAGTCCCCCTATCCTTGTTTGTGTTTTCTTCCTAAGCCATGTATGTTCTGGGTTGCTGATTGTCTTATTTCTTTCTTCTGCAAACCAGTTTTCATAAAACAAACTCTCATGTTGATTTCCAAAAGTTACTTTTCAAACTCAACTCTTTTCTAAACTATAGGCACATCTCACTACTCTTAGTTCTAAGTTCAGCCCCCTTCGTGTGAGCACTGCCTTGGGGACCATTCGAGTACCCATTGAACTCTGAAACAAAAGGCTGGCATTCCACACTGCACTTACTTGTTCCTGGCTATGGTACTTGGGTGTGAGCACTGCCTAGGGTCTTCTGATATCCTTAGGAACTCTGACGCACCTGGGTTACAAAAGGTCATGGCATATGGCATTGTTGGATCTGAGGACTTGGGCCTACTGTTAGGCCTTCTATAGTGTAACTTCTTAATTTCCTTATTTATGGAGTTTGTGCAAGGTTGGTCTGTAATAATTAATTGTAAAAACAGTTATGGGTTGGATAGTGAAATGGGCGGGGTTTGTGCATGCTTAGTATAATTATGGGTAGAAACCATGCTATAGGATTTATTTTGTATATGTGTGCAATAGCTACCATGCTTAGGAATACTTGNGCATCTTTGCCATACTCATGCCTCACTTAGAAATCTTGTTCGTAGTTAAATAACTATAAAAATGGTTGTTATAATGTTACTGTTTCTGCACCTTCACGATCACCATGTATAGAAATCCTTTTTTAGGTTAAAAACATTAATTGTCAATATTTGCATTAGAGATCATGTTACCCTAGGAATTCATTTTCAGCATGCTCGTAACATATGCCAAACTCATGTGTTAAGGACATACTGCTATTTGCATTATAAATCATGTGCTAGGTTCAACAACTTAACTATGCTTCTGTATTTCCTGTTTCGAGTAAAAAAGATATGTTAATAAATAAGTTCCGCCTTAAAATAATAATAGATTCTGATTTCTGAAAACGTTTTGTGCATTTAAAAAAGCATGTGTAGGTTTGCATCATTCCACACCCTGTATGCATTTAGTTATCCTGTTTGTAGGACACTACATTCACATTAGTTTAAATACTCACTCCTTTACCATGATTAATTCTAAACAGGATAGTTGGAATGTGTTAAACCCGCTTAGGCAAGCCTTAGGCATTAAGTCTATTAAAACTGGAAAACAGTCTCTTTGTTTGTTTGGTTAATTCATAGTCTAGAACTGGTAAAAGATTTCTTCTGAAACTCAATAATCATACTGCCCCCATTACTGCATTCTCACTTAGACATCCTGCCTTAGGTTCTGAAATGCAAAGACCTCTATGTGTTTGAGTCGTACTAGTTATGTGTATCAATTTGTGGAGGAATTCATGAACCTCATATCTGCTCCTGTGTGTCCCATATACTTGCAGTCCTAAATGTTTTATGTGTTGCTTAGAATTTGTCCTTTAAACCTAGGGGTTATGCCTAGTACCTACCCTTTAGGATATTAGGCCTAACTTCCTCCAGGGCTATTAAGATGAGACAGGTAATAGCACGCAATAGAATCCGTGACCAACACACGCTTTAATTACCTTCACGGGGTGGGAAGGGTAGAATATGGATATGATGACCGGTGCGCTAATACCATGTGTAGCCCCTCTTCGAGGAGTGATTACCGGGTATTGCATTGATGTGATCCGTATTACTTTAAACCTAGGATATTTTCTCAAATGTTTACTTCTAATTTCTTTTAAACTTTCCACAAAACTTCTATACTTGTTTAAAATCCCCTCTTATGTGAGAGTTGCTTGTTATTTGCTTATTGTTTGAATTCACGAAACCATTTGGCCGGGACCCACAGTTGTGGATCCTGAGGGGTGCCTAACACCTTCCCCTTGGGATAACTTCAAGCCCTTACGCAATTTCTGGTAATGCAAACTAGTTTATGAGTTAACTACTCAGGTGCCCTAACGCACCATAGGATCGTTAGGTGGCGACTATTCCTTTAACTTCTTCCTTCCAAAGGAGTTTGTCCCAAAAATGTTGAGAACCCGATCTCCGCGAGGAGAGAAAGGGGGGCGCGACAGCATGGTGACTCTGCTGGGGATTATAGGCTTTTACCATTTCAAATTGTTTCGTGACTTTATGCCTTTATTTTAAATACTTGCACCCTTTTCTATTCCCTTTTCATGCAATTAATTCTTTACTTTGCGTATTTATTTTTCAAAAACGTAACTGGTATGTCTCTTTATTTTCTTTTTCCAACTGCTTTAAATCATTATTATTGTTTTTACCGCTTTCTTTAACGTGCAAATACGTGACAATTTATTTTAAATATTTATTGCATAAATCATGCTCAACATTCATACTCCACTCGTACCAAACAAAATACTATAGCAACAGTTGATGAGTGGTTGTGCTCTTCCTATATTATTACCCTCTAAATTCGTAAAGGCTTATTAGCGGTAAAATCAGTCGATCACCGGTGCAGTCGACGGTTCCGTGCCTTTTCCGTTTGAGTTGTCCGCTCAAAGATACCAGTCTAAAACCACATAGAAACCTTTATCTGTCGAACTGTTGCATGCATCATGGTCAAACCTAGTCAAAGCTAAAGTGTTATCCACACGATAGCTTTTAAGATAGCCTTATCCAAAAGTCCATCGGGTTTACCTGAACCCCAAACGGACGCCCTCACGTTCTATGCATTTATTTGGAGAACTAAATGTTTCTTGCTAATTATTGACGTTAAATAGTCGAGTCCGATGGGGGGTAAGGGCCTAACCTATTTATTTTGCAGAGAAAAAAAATGAGGCATGAAGTCCCCAGATTTGGCATGGTCTCCAACATTCACCCAAAATTGCTGAGTTGGTGGGAGGATTTACACTCTAGCGACCAAGCCATCGTCAGGAAGCATTTGGGTAATCTACCATCACTTCTGGAAATCCAACCTAACAAAATGATAGTAGAGGCTGCTACCATATTATGGGATCGCGAAAGGTTTGTGCTCCGCTTTGGGAGCATCGAAATGGCAGCTTTGATAGAAGAGACAGGAGGGTTGGCTAACCTAGTACGGGAAACACCGGGTTTACTGATGCCTGAGAATCGCACATGCAAAAGTTTCCTCAAAATAATGGGTCTGAAAAAGGACGTAAAGTTGATATGTATGGAGGATTCGTACATTCCTTTTGATTATCTGTACGAACGGTATGGCTACATCAAATCATACCGCACCTACCATGACGATTTTGCTATCACCTCTCTAGGATACGTCCATCGCCGAGCGTTCATGTTTATTATGCTTTTTGGGATTGCTTGTGTTCCCAATGAAGAAAGAAAGGATCCATACCAGGTTAGCTATGGTAACTAAGACCATAATGGAAGGGTTAAATGGGAAATATTTCAGCATAGTTCCCATGATCGTTGCAGATATCTACCGGGCTCTGGAAAAATGTCAACAAGGAGCAAAACATTTAGAAGGTTGCAATCTGTTACTCCAACTCTGGCTTGTAGAACATCTTCAAAAAGAGGAATATCGATAGGACATCCACCACCGAATGTGGGATGACCACATCGCTTTCCATCACCCAAAGCGAATGAACTATATCCCTGACATGTTCGCTCAACCTGAGGACGCCGAAGGATGGGTCAAGCTCTTTGATAACTTGACTGAAGAACGGGTTCAGTGGATGTTCGGATGGTTTCCAATGGATGAGTTCATCATTCGATCCCGAGACTCATCGTTTCTGGTATTGATTGGTCTCAGAGGGACCTACCCTTACATCCCTCTTCGAGTTATGAGGCAGGCAGGAAGGAAATAGGTCATCCCTAGGGTTGAAAAGATGAGCCATCTCCGAGCTGACTTTCAAAACAATGACAGCCCTCACAAGTGCCAAGCTCAGCACCTATGGCACTGCAAGACTATTCTCGAGAAAGACACCATCGAGCCGGACAGGTATCACGCCGGTTATACCCCTTTCTATCCAGGTTGGTTAGAAGTAGATCTGGGTGGTCAGAGCAAGCCAAGGTACGTCCGAGGTCACATAGTTATAGATGAAAGGGTTGAAACACAAGTCAAGTTCAACCAGTTGCTAAAAGGATCCAGGAGAATGAGGATGATAACCACAAGATACATGAGTCCAACAAAAGACTGATCGAGGAATGGAAGGACATGGCTATTAGCGCCAACAAAAGGCTGGGATATTTGGAACGAAGTATAATCGATTTAAAAGAAAAGTTCATCAAAAGGGTTGAAGATTGTCAAAAGGATGAAGGAGCTATAGGGGGATATTTAGCCAGAACTTATCTGCTGCTAGGACTTCGCGAGCTGGGAAAGCTGTTAGAAGAAAATAGGAATGCCGAATCTAGGGAAGGTCCTTCTGGGACCAAGTAGATAGGGATGTCTTTATTTTTCCAACAATGTAATAAGGCCAATGGACATTAGTGATTTTTATTTTTCGTCTGTCATTTTAGGATTCGTCTATTTCTCTTATTAATAAAATGAGGCATTTAGTATTTTAAGTTCTCCAAATCAATTTGTCGCTAAGCCTACCTCGGGAACAAAGAGGTTCCCAACTTAGGACACGCTTTCATTTCCGCATTATGTGTTTAAATACCGCAATATTCTTTTCATAATCCTCACTGACTTGGTTAATTTTTTGTCTTTATTTTTTCTTACTCCCCTCCCCAAAGGTTAGTTCGCACATTCTGGCATCACCAGCCTATCGCACTAGATCCAAGGTCCCTCCACCTACTCCTCCCTCTAGTCCTCCTAAGGATAAAAAAAGGCAAAAATAAGATGGAAAAGTCTAGCGGCATCAGAAAAGAGAATGTGATTGAAAGGGTAGAGGCCACTGATGGACGAGGTATTCAGGTCCTGCATAAGAATATGTCGCCACTTGAACAAAAATTGCTGAAGTTTCAGGAAGAACTAGATAAGGTCCAGAATCTGGCCAGCTTATCGTTTTCCCTCAACGTCCCTGACGTCAACCTTCCAAATTCTAAAAACCCCACACCTCCACAAAATATCCCAAGACAACACACTACTCCCCCAAAGAACCAAAACCTCCTGACACAGTACAATGCTTGCCACACCACAAATAACACCCCACTTCTCATTCCAGAACCTCAAAATCCCACAAAGGACCATTTCCACGCCTATAACAATCCCATCTATGTGGAAAACATGACCCATTCTACTCCACCTATCCCACAAGCGTCTGAGCCCGACAAAAAGGATTTACTTATCAGGAACCTAGCCGAAGAGCTTAAGAAACTGACCAGCCGAGTTCAGAGTGTTGAAGGAACCAAAGGGATCGAAGGGTTGAACTATTAAGACCTTTGTATCCAACCTGATGTCGAACTGCCCGAGGGTTAAAAACCTCCAAAGTTTGAAGTTTTTGACGGTACTGGTGATCCGAGAGTCCATCTAAGGATATATTGCGACAAATTGGTCAGCCTGGGAAAGGGCGAAAGAATCCGCATGAAGCTACTCATGAGTAGTTTGAAGGGAGATGCATTGTCTTGGTACATCGGCCAAGACCCCAGGAAATGGTCAAACTGGGTAGGCATGGCGTCCGATTTCATTGACAGGTTTAGGTTCAACACAGAGAACGCCACCAGATGTGTTTTAGATTCAGAATTTGAAGAAGAAGCCTGCAGAAACCTTTCGCGAGTATGCTACTCGCTGGAGGTCCGAAGCCGCTAAAGTCAGACCTGCTTTAGAAGAAGAAAAGATTAACAAATTCTTTGTCCGACCTCAGGATCCGCAGTATTATGAACGGTTAATGATGGTTGAGGGCCTCAAGTTTTTTGACATCATCAAATTGGGTGAGCGAATTGAAGAAGGTATTAAAAGCGGTATGGTTACGAATTTTGAAGCGTTGCAAGCCACTAACAAGGATCTATAGTCCGGTGGTGTGTCTAAAAAGATAGATGTGGGAGCCGTAATGGTTGCACAAAGAATCAAGTCCCCACTCAAGTACCAAACCTATCCGACACCTCCACTCACATATCATCCCTCACCAAATTACCAAGCTCCATCGCCAAATTACCAAACTCCATCACCTTCCAACCAAACTCCACCACCCACATATCAACCTACTTCGCCCAAATATCCACAACCTGCTCTTGTCTACCATACTTATAATTCCCAGCCATCTCATTACCAATCCCCTCCTGCACGCCAAAACTTCCCTAGACCTAGTCCCAATTTTGATCGTCGTCCTCCAAAGCAATATATCGCCATAGCCGAGCCCATTGACTAGCTATATTAAAAACTCAAAACCGCTGGTTATGTTACACATATCCCTGCTACCACCCCTGAGAATCCCTCTCAGTGGGTTAACCCAAACAAATCCTGTGCATACCATTCTGGCATGAAAGGGAACACCATCGAGGAATGCTGCTCCCTAAAGGACAAAATACAAGCTCTCATCGACAATAAGATTATTGTGGAAAAAGACCCCATAAACTTTTGCGACAATCCTCTGCCAGACCATAAGGGTAGAGGCGTCCATATGATTGAAATAGAATATGATTGGGACCCCGAGGGATAAATCGGGTTGATCGCAGAAGGCGATAACCCAAAGAAATCCGCAGTCACTCTAAATCCAATCATAGTCCAGATTCAGCCATCTGAGGCCTCTGAGGTAAATGTGTCTATGCCGTTCGAGTTTGAAGCAGCGCTACCGGAAAAGTCACTAGTGCTGATTAAAGTTGAGTTTGTATCTCCAGCAAATACACCAGCTTCGTTTCAGGTCGCAAGCTTGCCACCCCGAACACACATTCCGTTTGAAATAAAGATGGCTACACCCATTTCGGTGGCGATGTCAACCATGCCACCCTTTTACTCAAATGATATTCCTTGGGACTACACAGTCGGGTCGAGAAGGAAAAGCAGGCCAGGTTTGAGGAAGCCGTCACAGCATAGGGTATGACTAGAACTGGTATGGTCTACACCCCTGAGCATCTGGCCGAGTCGAGCAAGCAGGCCGCCAACTGACCTCTCCTTATTGAGACAGGTCCCGATGACCTTTGGAGAAAGATACAGGCGAATGAGTATTCAGTCATCAACCAGCTGAATAAGACACCGGCACAGATATCCATCCTCTCTCTGCTACAGAATTCCGAAACACACAAGAATGCTTTGTTGAAAGTATTGAATGAAGCATATGTGCCAAGCAACATCACCAGTGGGGAAATGGCCAATATGGTGGGCCAGGTACTGGAGATTCATAAAATCACTTTTCATGAGGATGAGCTACCACATGAAGGATTAGAGCATAACAAAGCACTGCACATCACCGTGCAGTGCGAGGATCATTTCATCACAAGAATCTTGATCGACATAGGTTCCAGTCTTAACATATGTCCGCTGATAACACTCAAGAAATTGGGTAAAGGGTACATGAGATAAAGGATGGGGTGATCAATGTAAAGCCTTTCGACAGTTCTCAGAGGTCTACCATGGGGAAGATCAGTCTATGTCTACAGATAGGACCGACTTGGTTCTGAGTGAATTTCCAGGTGATGGATGTTCCGGCATCCTACAACCTGTTGTTGGGACGACCCTAGATTCATGCTGCTGGCACCGTGGCATCAACACTACATCAGGCGGTAAAATTCGAATGGAACCACCAAGAAGTGATTATTCATGGTGACGGTAGCAACCCCATTTATAGTTGTCAAACTATTCTGATGGTTGATGGGAAAAGGAAGATAGGCGGAAGAGCTTATCACCATATTGAACGGGTCAATGCCATCGACAAGGAAAAATGGTGGGATAACAAGATCAAGAGCATCTTGAACTGGGGAGGATATGAGCCAGGCAAAGGGCTCGTGTAAAAATCTCCAAGGGATCACAAAGCCTATAAAGCTCAAGGAGCATGATACCACTTTCAGTTTGGGGTATGAGTACACCTGGCAGGAATTCAATGACTGGTCTCCACCTTGGTGCAGTCCCTATTACCCTTTGGAACAGCCGATACCTCATCTTGAGCATACTTTCAAGGAAGCTGACACTGTCTACGATTCAGATGAAGAAGAAGTACTTGTAGCAATAAGGAGCTTGTTTCTACAGAATGATGATATGGATTGTTGTGTTATCCTAGAGGGGAGGGGGAGGAAGGCCCTTCCATACAGACTGTGGTCAAGGGGGCATATCTTAAGAACTAGTCTATCAAGACAACCAAAGCCCGACGAGCCTCGGGGTAGCAAGAATAAAACAAGCATTATTTACTGTTTTATTTACTAAATGATTAACCTGCATTTGTTTTTAATTTCTGCAATAAAGATCTTCAATGTTCGAAAAAATTATTCAATCTATCAAAGCATCTTCTAAATTTCTCTTACGAAATCCGATATTTACTGCTATTGTTTTCCTTATTACTTTATTTATACAGTATTACTACTACTTTTCTTGATGAACCGATGATTGTGACATACAATGAGACAACGTAGTAAATAGACATTGATTCAGATGAAGACGACATACCTGACGAGATTGTCAAGGAAGTTGAGAACTTTGAGAACATACCTAAGTCCAACCTGGATAAAACCGAAGTTATCAACCTGGGAGATTCAGAAAACGTCAAGGAAACTCGTATCAGCACTCATTTGTTACCATCAAAGAAGAAAGAATACACATAGTTTCTAAGAGAGTATGAGGACGTGTTTGCATGGTCGTATGATGACATGACCGGTCTAATTACGTCTATTGTGGCTCACAAACTGCCAACAAATCCAACATGTCCGCCAGTGAAACAAAAGCTCAAAAAGTTCAAACCCGACATGAGTTTGAAAATAAAAGAAGAGGTTACCAAGTAGATCAACGCCCAAGTTCTCTGATTAGTGGAGTATCCGACATGGTTAGCTAACATTGTACCAGTGCCGAAGAAGGATGGGAATGTCAGAGTCTGTGTCGACTACCGGGATCTCAACCGAGCCAGTCCGAAAGACAACTTCCCCTTGCCAAACATACACATTCTTATTGACAACTGCGCCAAGCATGAATTGCAGTCCTTTGTGGATTGCTTCGCTGGCTATCAACAGATTTGGATGGATGAGGAAGGTAGACCTCTGTTACTCTACCTTGTAGTGATAGATGGAGCTTTCGGTTGCGTTCTTGGGCAACATGATGAAACGGGAAGGAAAGAACAAGCTATTTATTACCTCAGCAAGAAGTTCACTCCGTATGAGGCCCGATATTCTTTATTGGAACACACTTGTTGTGCTTTGACCTGGGTTGCACAAAAGTTGAGGCACTACTTTTGTGCCTTCACAATATATCTTATATCAAGGATGGATCCATTGAAGTATATCTTTCAGAAGTCCATGCCCACCGGCAAGCTAGACAAGTGGAAGATCCTGCTGAGTGAATTCGACATTGTTTACATGACTCAGAAGGCGGTTAAAAGGACAAGCTCTGGTAGACCATCTTGCTGAGAATCTCATAGACGGAGAATACGAACCCCTGAAAATGTATTTTCCTGATGAAGAGGTATCATTCATATGAGAAGACATTGTAGAATCCTACGATGGTTGGAGGATGTTCTTTGATGGAGCAGCAAACTTCAAAGGAGTCGGTATTGGAGCAGTACTAGTATCAAAGACCGGTCAGCACTATCTAGAATCCACCAAACTCAGATTCCCTTGCACCAACGATATGGCCGAATACGAAGCTTGCATCTTGGGACTCAACATGGAAATTGACATGAATGTCCAGGAGCTATTAGTGATTGGTGATTCAGACTTATTGGTCCATCAGGTACATGGAGAATGGGCAACCAAGAATTCCAAGATATTACCCTATTTGCATCACATTCAGGAGTTGAGAAAGAGATTCACAAAGAACGAGTTCCGTCATGTCCCCAGAATCCAGAACGAGTTCGTCGATGCTTTGGCTACTTTGTCATCTATGATTCAGCATCCAGACAAGTACCTCATTGATCCTATTCTGGTGAAAATCCACAATCAGCCTGCTTACTGTGCCCATGTCGAAGAAGAAGCAGATGGAAATCCTTGGTTCCATGATATCAAGGAATACTTGGTAAAAAGAGGATTCCCGGAGCTTGCAAATGCTACTCAGAAATGCACACTTCGAAGGTTGTCTAATAATTTCTTTCACAGTGGAGGAATCCTGTATAGGAGAACTCCCGATTAGGGTTTGCAAAGGTGTGTCGATGCAGAAGAAGCATCGAGATTATTGAAAGAAGTTCATGCTGGGACCTGCGGCCCACATATGAATGGTTTCGTTTTAGCAAAGAAGATACTCTGAGCTGGTTACTTTTGGATGACTATGGAAATAGATTGCATCCAGTATGTCCGGAAATGCCACCGTTATCAGATACATGGAGATATGATAAAGGTACCTCCCAGTGAGCTTAATGCCACAAGTTCACCCTGGTCGTTTGCCGCCTGGGGCATGGACGTCATTGGGCCAATCGAGTATGTCGCTTCTAACGGACACATGTTTATTCTGGTCACCATTGATTATTTTACTAAATGTGTCGTAGCAGCCTCCTAGAAAGCAGTTACTAAGAAAGTTGTGGCCGATTTCGTCTGCGATCGCGTTATTTTTCGATTCGGAGTTCCAGAGTCAATGATCACTAATAATGGTTCTAATCTCAACAGTGACTTGATGAAAGCCATGTGTGAAACCTTCAAGATCAAACACAAGAATTCCACAGCTTACAGACCTCAGATGAATGGAGTCGTTGAGGCTGCCAACACGAATATCAAGAAAATACTAAGGAATATGATAGAAAGGCACAAACAGTGGCACGAGAAGTTATCATTTTCCTTATTGGGATATAGCACCAGAGTCCGCACATCAACCGGGGTAGCTCCCTATATGCTGGTCTATGGTACAGAGGTTTATTGGGATATAGCACCAGAGTCCGCACATCAACCGGGGCAACTCCCTATATGCTGGTCTATGGTACAGAGGTTGTAATTCCTGCCGAAGTGGAGATTCCATCTCTAAAAATTATACAGGAAGCTGAGCTCAGCAATGCAGAATGCGTAAGAAGTCATTATGAGAAACTAGCCCTCATAGATGGAAAAAAATGAATGCAATTTGTCATGGTCAACTATATCAGAACAGAATGGCCAGAGCCTTTCACCAGGGCAGCTGGTGTTAAAGAAAATCTTTCCACATCAAGATGAATCCAAGGGAAAGTTCTCTCCCTACTGGCAAGGCTCGTACATGGTTCACAAAGTGCTGATAGGAGGAGCACTCATACTTGCAGAAATGGATGGAGAAGTTTGGCCAAAACCAATCAATTCCGATGCAGTCAAGAGCTACTATTTGTAATCTGCATGTTTTCTCAATGATATAAACTGAACTACGCCTGACCTGATTCCCGTTTAAGAGGGGATACGTAGGCAGCCCTATGATTCGGTCATAATTCAATAAAACTCTATTCCCCCCCACCATAATTGGAAACTGGGACAGAATTTTGAGGAGGACCCTCAAAATTCCGAAGCAAGCGGCAGGCCAGAAGTATTCACCCAGCCAACAGGGGCAGAAGTTTGAGGAGGACCCTCAAAATTCCGACAACAGTCAGAGGCATCCACCCAGCAGACTGGGGCAATTCCACAGCAGGAGAGGTTGCAATGTCTCGAACCGTTTCATGTCATCGGTTCATCTAAAACTACTCTAGATTATATATTATACTTTTACAAAATCATGCATATTTATCGAAACAGCTTGTTTAGCGAGCGCTACCCCAATGATGCGAACAGTATCGTGATTAAGCCAACGAGCCAAGAAGAGCCAGCGGGAATGCGAACTAACCTTCCCTTTACAAAACTCACGATATTTCTTTGGATGTAGGCACAAAATTGCGAAAGCCCCGAAACATATTATTCGTTCAAAGGACAAACATCGTTCCTCAAACTTATCGCACATGCCAACATTTATTATCAGCACAAATGATGCTTCATTGACACAATGCTCTACTGCAATTAACGCCAGCTAAGAATTTTTGTTGCCCTTCAGTTAAACATTGCATAAGGCTACCATTCTGCCTTCCGAGACTAAGCACTGTCTCCTCTGCACTTTATTTCCCGCATTGCATAAGGCTACCATTCTGCTTTCCGAGACTATGCATTGTCTCCATCTGCATTTTTATATCCCGCATTGCATAAGGCTACCATTCTGCCTTCCGAGACTAAGCACTGTCTCCATATGCATTTTATTTCCCGCATTGCATAAGGCTACTATTTTGCCTTCCGAGACTAAGCACTGTCTCCATCTGCATTTTATTTCCTGCATTTCATAAGGCTATTTCTTCCTTCCGAGACTAAGCACTTTCTCCATCTGCATTTTATTTCGCGCATTGCATAAGGCTACCATTCTTCCTTCCAAGACTAAGCATTGTCTCCATCTGCATTTTATTTCTTGCATTGCATATGGCTACCATTCTACCTTCCGAGACTAAGCACTGTCTCCATCTGCATTTTTATTTCCTGCATAAGGCTACCAATTCTGCCTTCCGGGAGCTAAACGCTGCCTCCCATTTACCTTTTAAATCAATCATCATCTCTATCATTACCTACCTTGTTTCTTTCCGGGCTAAGCTCTACCCTTTTTAATTCACAAGACTAAGCTCTGTCTTGTCAGCATCATACTATTTCACTTCTCATGGGCTGAAATATCGCCAACCTATCTAAAGGTATCATCGTTTAGAGGAACAATCTTCATGGCCCGAGAGCATCATTTCATGGCTCGCGGATCCCTTTTATCACTCTGCATATCATTATTCAAAGGAATCATGGTTCGGAGGCACCATCCTCATGGCCCGAGAACGTCATTTCACAGCCTGCGAATCCCGCATCAAGCGATTCATGGCCTAGGATATCATGGTCTAAGGACGTCATCCTCAACCGTTCAAAGATAACATTCATAGTCCAATGGGAATCTCCATCATGTTTAAATTACGCACAATCTGTGCTTGTTATTCGTTTGTAGGAAATTCGGCTAGGAACAGCAGCCAGGCGGGAGCGGACCACTCCAGTTCTCTTAACCACCCCGTACGCCATTTTGTTCACCTAACCTTGCACCTTGCGTCCGTCCTTGTAAGAATTCACCGGTATACTTCGCCGGTGACTCATGAACTACATACGGCCTGATTCGTGTACAACCAAGGATATGTAGGCAGCTCAGAAGCCATGGTGCGGCCTAAATCTCTCATACTATTTCCCTCCGGTCAAAATTGGCCATCATATCTTAACCCGACAACTCTTTCATTCTTTCCGGGTAAAGAAGGGAAGTTGTTGATACCCAATTTTTCATCAAATTATTTTCAAACTTGTATATTTACTTTTAAAATCACTCCTTACAGTAACTGGTATTTTCTCACAGTTTTTCGTATTTTTATCAAATTATTTTCCTGTTTATTTAATACTTTATAATCCATAATTATTCATAAATGATATAATTTCAAATCATTTTCCCAACATGTTATTTATATCCTATTTAATTCCCCTAGGATTTTATTATTTCACAAATTAGCCAATATTTGCATCATTTAGTCAATTTCAACAGTTTTGCAACTATAGCACAAATGTGCATTTATACCATTTTAAAATCAGTGAATGATCATTTACAATTTTTATATCTTAGTCAATCGCCTTAATTTTATTTATTTGATCTCAATTTATTTGTACACAATTATTAGCTATTTTATTAATTAATTATCTTATTTAATTGGGTATTTAACGTTTAGTCCATTTCTATTTAAATTATAACAAGTTTTAAACCCAACCCACTTGACCCAAAATCCCTTAACCAACCCAGCCCAAAACCCACAAATACCCCGGCCCAACCCCACACTTGATCTGAACCGTTGATCAAATGAGATCAACGGTCCAGATCAGGGTTACCATAATTAAACCTAATCACTACCCTCTCCGACCCTCATTCTCTCAACACTCACTCTCTCTCTATCTCTCTTTGTTACGCTCTAAGTTCTCTCTAGAAGCCTTCTTTGGCTTCTCTTCTCCGATGGAGTCCGGTCATCTTCTCCGACTGGTTCTCTCACCAGAAACCATGGCTCTTCATCGTCTCATGGCTATTTGTCCACTTTGCACCAGTCCAGTGATGCTCTGGGGCTCTCAGGCGAACCTGGAGCGGTCCAGCTCATCTCCCCGCCGTTTGAGTAAGTTTACAACCTGTTCCGGCTTAGGTCGCGCTGTCTTTGAGGTTCTTCTTACTTCTCTGGGTTCCACGAAACCCTAACCCTATATCTTTCAAGTTTTTCTAGATCTACTTTAGATCTATAGTATTACGAAGCTTTTCTATGTTTTTCCCTATAAACTTTCATCTTTGAACGATCTTTCAAATTTTAAAACTAGGGTTTCACAAACCCCTTCCAAAAATCGTTTTCTTTTACTTCTGCTTTAATGTTATTCTATGTTTTCTTTGTTAATACGTTTTGATTCAAAGCTTCTTACGGAAAATCCCAATTCATAGGTTTTAGTCCGTCTTGTTTGCTATGTTTAGCCAATCTGTATACTTCTTCTAGGCTCTCTATGTGCTCTACTTTTCTTACTCTAATCCATGGTTAGGGTTCCTGATACCCTCTACTGAATCTGTGATGTTTTCTTCGAAACTAGGATTTTGTATGTTCTGTACGTATTTTTCGAATCGGTTCCCTTGATTGTGTGATACTTTCCTTAATTATGCCTGATTCACTGTGATTTCAATTACAGTCGAGATTTCCTCGACTAATTTTCAGAATTAAACCCATACTTTGTTTTGTGAATGTGCTATCAGTGTGTACTTTCCTTAATTACGTGTTATGAACCTGGTCTTTATTACATACTCCATGATTTTACTACCCCCGTTATGGTAAGATCACTCAATTTGATTCCTTTCCCTGATTTAACTCGGATTGGCCCGTTTGAACTTGACTCCCTAATTAAAGGGAGTCCAGGACTTTAATTGACACTGATTGTTTATTATTTCCATAATTATATTAGACTAATTATTCCTTACCTTATTTTCTTTACTCGTTTTCAGAACTATAAACACCCTACTCTCTTTAGCATAAAAACAACCAATAGACACACGAACACTGGTGGTTAAAAAAGTTAACTAAGGGGCGCTGCACCAACAGCCCTACGCCTCTCATAAGCCTCCCACCAAGTGAATGCAGATCCGGAGAACTAGAAAGTAGTGAACGAGACCCCACTGGTCTCCAATATCCCTGCTGTGAGAAGAATCCTCTGTCACTTTTCTATGAATCCCTGGGCATCCTCGCCCTCAGCATCACTGAATGTCGAAGGCTGAAATCTACCAAATCTCTCCAACCTACGCTGCTCATCGTCTGGCATAAGTGGGATCAAAAAATCCTGAGCTGGGGCAACCGGCTAGGCTGGAGCTGCCCCCAGTGTCAGAAGCCCCTGAACAACCTGCTCAGGTGTACGGGTAGCTGAAGTCTGAGTGCCTTCCCCGACCTGAGAAGTAGCGGCAGTAGAAGAAACATCGACTGCATCTGCAAGGCTGGTGCACACAATCAGAATCTGAGCCAGAGTCTCCTGAAGACCCGGGATCACAATAGGCACTGCCGATGCCTGAGCCGGTCCTGCTGGAACATCTGTGGTAAGGATCTGATCCTAAACAATAGGAGGGTCCACAGGTACTGCCCCGACTGCTGCGCGGGCTGCAACCCTACCTCTACCACGACCTCAGCCTCTCACTGACCTAGCTAGTGTCTGGTCCCCCTGATCGGTAGGGCCTGTCCTCACCATCTGTGAGAGAATGAAACATCAGAAGTTTAATTTCTAGAATCAACAGATTCGCACGACAGAATTCAAGAATGTGAGATTTTTCCAAAGGGTTTTGTACCCTCTCGAAGATAAGTACATACGTCTTCGTACCGATCCGCAAGACTCTACTAAACCTACTCTTGACTGGTGAGACCTATCTAACCTCGAGCTCTGATACCAACTTGTCATGACTCCAAAATACCTAGTCGTGATGGCGCCTATCGTGAAATCAGGCAAGCCACACATTTCATTGCTAAAAGTTATTTTCAAGAAAAATCCTTATTTTTACAGCAAGAGTCTCGATTTTTATAAAAAGCTTTTATAAGTTTAACATCACTGATAACATAAATAAAAGAAAAACCAGATCCCAGATCTAGTGTCACCGAGTCATGAGCTACTACATAAAAATATCAAAATATAGAACCGACATAAAGTTGTCTGAATTAATAAATATGACAGGTGGATAGAGAAGGAGATAATCGAGGTTGCGATTTCCCGCTGCTACCTCGATGCGTCCAAATGAACTCTAACCACAGCTCATCAACTACTACTGAGTCCCGCTGTACCTAGATCTGCAGACAAGGTGCAGGGGGTAACGTGAGTACACCAACTCAGAAGTAACGAACCCAAACTATGGGTTGAGAGTTAGTGATGGACTAAACATCAGCAATTAAATAAGACAGTTACAGAAATTAGACATGCTCACAATTTATCAGAGGATGAAAATAGAATGTGCCAGATATGTCCAGTATCCCATGTATGAATCAATATACTCTACATGCCAATGTATGAACAGTGTAGAAATGCACGTAGTGCTCACAGCTCTCACACAGCAGTCCACTCAGTACTGTAATCGGCTCTCAGGCCTAGAGAAAATCCATCCCGAAATATGCATAAACACCAGTGATCGTAGTCACTCAGTGCTGAGGGAAAAGGCCAATCCATCCCCAGGGAGAAGATCCATCTCCGGAATACAACACTCGGAGAAGACCCATGTCCAGGGACGATCCATCCCGCACATATCATCAACTTCGGACAAGATCCATGTCCAGGGAATATCCATCCATCAAATATCAATGCGCTCACTGGGGGTGTAAAGACTCCGTATGGGCTCCTTTTAGCCCGAGCACTATAACAAGCCAATGAAGGCATACTCAGAATATCATTGCGGTGTGTAGTCCGATATCATAACTGTCTCTCAAGAACAAGATCTCGGCCTCACTCAGTCATTACTCTCCAGTATCGCTCACATGGGCTCACAGATGGATGAACTATCCCGAAACAATGATAAATATATAAAATCAACAATTACCGAGACTGAGGCATGAAATGATATGCTATGTCAGGACTGAGTATACAAAATCAAATAAACACATAAGGAGACAACAATATACGACCACTCGGGTCACAACATTTTCGACGTGAAGCCCTAACATTTGACTTAGTATGATTTCTAGCATGTTCATATTAACCATATCAATAAAGGTGCAGATATCAATTCGAAATAGCTACTAGACGGTGCCATGTGATGGGCCAGGCCACACATCACTCGGTGCATGCCCGCACGCCCATCACTTGGCATGCGTGTCACCTTAATTTTAGTCATATTTCATATAGTTTGGGGTTTCGAACCCTCAGAACCAAGTTTGGAAACGTTACTTACCTCAAAACTGGCTAAAATTCTAGCCCGCAATGCCTTTTTCTCTAGACTCGGCCTCTGATTGCTCCAAATCTAGCCAAAATCATATTTATATCATTATTATATGCCACAGAACGAAGCCCATTCGAAAATTATCAAAATTAAGCACAAATCCTGAAATTGGTCAAACCCGACCCCCGAGCCTACATCTCAAAATTTGATAAAAATCACATCAAAAGAATCCTTATCCTCCCACGAGTCCATACATACCAAGAACATCAAAATTGGGCCTCAAATGGACCTTCAAATCCCCACTCAAAAGTCTCCAAATCATAAGCCCTAATTCTCCAATTTTAGGGTTCAAATCCCACAAATTTTAGTTCTAATTAGCTAGAAATCAACATAGATTCAAATACTGAATTCTAAAATTGTTACACCCCATGTTTTCGTACGTGAGAGTACATCGTAAGTCAATTGATGTAAGC
>ML420209.1:0-28144 GCA_005239525.1 Nicotiana knightiana
TCTCTCTGCTGGAAGACCCTACTTCCCTAGCGGAAGGCATGGAAGCAGGCAGAGATGAAACAGAAATAGGCATGGAGGGTTGAGGAGCTGGAGAAGCCACGAGCAAAGCAGCAGGCATAGAGGGTTGAAGAGTTGAGGAACCCACGGGCAAAGCAATAGCTGAAGCCATAATAGCCAAAGGAGCAGATGAGACATCTTCTCTTGAATAAGTAGGAAAGGCAGTAGTCAAAGGGACATCATTAGGAGCAAGGTCAAAACCTTCATGGAACAGGCAATCCACAGACTTATGAATGGGGGAATGTGAAACAACTTCAAGGGTAGAGGGCTGAACCACAGACACGGAAGGCAAGGTCAAGGGTGTAAGCTCATCATCTGAAACCATCCGCCTTCTCCGTGGCCTATGTACTAAAGCACATTCTTCTTCTTCTTCTACGGAACGAGACTCACCAATATTCATCTTCGAGGAAGATGAACCAACAATAATTTCTTTGGCCTGAGCCAAATACATCTTCGGGATAGATGAAGCAGACACCCCACGAGTAGAGAACCCTATTAAAAGGGAAAAAGTTAAACGACAAAGAAAGAAGAGACTCGAGTAAGGAAAAAAGCAAGAAGAAGAGCTTCACTTACCGTGGGTCTTTACATGCCAACCATACCTCCCAGCGAGGTACTTCCAAGATCTCTCTTCTAAAGGAGCAACGGCCAACAATTTTTCTACCCAATCACGGAAAGCAGAGACATTCTCAACAGTATCCATGATTGCTGAGAAAAGAAACAGATACGGTGTTAATAAAACATCTCAAGTCAAAATGAGAAAAAGTAAATAAATGTGAGCTAAAGCATACTCACGTGCAATTCCACTTTTCAGGGAAGGGAAGATTTTCTTCACCCACTAAACCAACAGTGGGTACAGCAACATACCGGAGGTACCAACCCCTATCCTTATAATCTCCAGGGGTTACCAGCACTCTTTTGCTTCTAGCAGTCAGAGTAAAAACCCCTTCACAAAATAAGGTAGGAGAGTAGAGATGAATAAGATGGTTGAAAGTAAAAGGAACCGAGGCTAAAGAAGCCAAACTCCTAAGACATGAAACAACTCGCCACACAAGCGGACCAACTTGTCCTAAGCAGATATTGAAAAAATGGCAGAATTCAATTATGACTGGGTCAATGGGAGGTCTAAACCCTAGAGTGAAAGGATACGTATAAACAAAAGAATATCCCGTCTTGTAAGACGTTATTCTATGATTATTATTTGGAATATAGAAAGGGAAATCAGGCCTCCAAAAGAACTCCCTACGAACAAGGGAAATCTGAAGAGTTGGATACCTTTCGACACTCTCAAGGGAAGAAGATTGGTCTACAAGAACTTGACTATCTCTAGCAAAAACAAACTCAGCAGGGACAATTTCATCAAATCCAGGTTCACAAAGGCGTTCACCTCTACCTCTAGACAAAGACCGAGAAACCCTAAACCTCGGAGAAACTAGAGATCTAGTGGAAGGAGAATGAACTATCTGAGAAGAAGAGGAGCCCCTCGAAGGAGTGGATCCTAGACTTCTAAGTCTACCACCCCTCCGGCTCCTAGTCGGGGTAGAAGATGGCGTTAAACTTTCAATATCTATTACTCCCTAAGGTTGGTTTGAAGAAGACATGTTTACAAAGGCAAGAAGGAAGTTCTTTACAAAAGACAAAGTTAGAAAAGTGTTTCGTGGAAGCAAATAAAAGAAGAAAGGTTTTATACTTGAGGACAACCGTCAAATATGGGAAAAAAGAAAAATAATGATGAAAAGTCATAATTGAAGATGTCATTTCGGGATTGACGCAGCCGCAAAAAGCCCTAAAAGGTGCCGAGTAAATGCAGAACCAATCCGAAAAGGACACGTGGTATAAGCATTAAATGGAAGTGACAAACGCCTATGATGCAGAGAAGGATACAATGTTTTGAGGAAAAGCGGCGGCAAAATATTCCCGCCATAAATAAATATCCACTTACCAAATATTAATCGATAAATATATGGTAAGTGGGGGGACTATCTGTATTGGTAAAAAAGAGTTCACACGTAAGCCAACTTTTGACAACTCAGCCAGTTACGTGGACACAGGAGAACGCAACAGTTGGATGTGATTCTTTGAAGAGGTACGAAACAAAGAGGCACGATTCAATAAACCCTCGAGCTTATCAACCACGGGAAACTCAACCTGATCAAAACAGGGAAGAGGCAGGGTCAGGATGAATCTAGACAAAGCTACGAGCAGATTCAAGGGCCCACAATTGATTACTCGAACGTTATGTAACTGTACCCCAATTACCGTTATCTTTTGTAACGCCTCATTAATGTCATATTTAGTCATTAATGAGCAACCATAGCAAGAGTTGTACGTTATATCAAGGAATCTCCTATATAAGGAAGGGGAATACAACTTGTAAAGGCATCTGATTCTCGAATACAATTTATTTCGCTTGTCTATATTTCTGCAATATCGTCTATTATTCATTTTTCTATATTTCCTTGATTATCAGTAACCCGTGTTCATCCTAGAAATAGCTTTAGTCAAAGGATCTAATTCTTTGGTTAAACAATAGGCATCATCATCATCATCATATCATACCCGGCCATCATAAGGCTCAGTAGAATCGTACCCAGCCACGTGGAGCTCGGTAAACCCAACTGATCAGTGGTTGCACAATAGGTGTCGTACCCGGCCAACTATAGTGTGGTTCAATAGAGTAAAATAGATACTATATATAATGCATGCTGGACTCATGAATCACGCTCTAAACCTTTCGGAGTGACGTAAGGTAGTTGCACATTCGATTAACATTATGGATATCATACCCTCAATATGAACTTCACTAGGACTCAAGGATCATACATACTTTGTTATAATAACTTTGTAAGGATAGAACATGGAGAACCTTAGTTTCTAGGAGTAGATTCATTACGGAATAGCGTATCATTTACGTTTGTTTCACTTTAGATCATGCCAAAAGAATGAAGGAAGAGCCTTAAAATACCTTAACCAAGTTGATTCCTTAATACCTTCCAAGCAACTCTTCAAAAAAGTCAACTCAATCTATCATATCATAAGGAGATTCAAAATCAGTGTTGAGCAAGGGTTAAGTTTGTAACTTAATCTAGTAGCTCGTTTAGGTAAATTCGGACAACATTTCCCCTGTAACAAGGCCCTCCTCCAATACCATATACCAAAAACACCAAGAATAAAACAAAAACAAAATATACACATTATTTTCTAGCCTTATATACACCATAAAATACTACAAAACAGCCCAACACACTGCAATCTCTTCATACACAAAATGACCACTGTAGTAGTGTCAAACGACCCGAAAATGTTACGAAGAACGACCAAACCACCAAACTACATCTATAAGGTGTTTCTCCAAAACCTTCCTCCACCAAAACTCCACAAAACAGTAGTGAAATATGCAGCCCAACAACAACATAAAACAGTCCACAAAATAGTCCGCTACAAGTGAATAACTCGAACTCACGGCTTCCGATCACCGTCCCGTGAGTTCTTACAAGTATAGAAAGAATTACCATGAATTTACAGCAGAAAAAAATGGATGAAATAGAGAAGTAAACTTACATTATTTTTTGGATAACTCAGCCCTTATCTTGGTTCTTCAAATTCTAGGTTTTACCCCCAATTTGAACTTGAAAGGGAGAGAAAATCAATTATGGCTTGTGGGTAATTTTTGGGAGGAAGTTTGCAGGGGTTTAGATATGGTTGTTTGTGATATAGAATGAGGTCTATATTGCAGGATATGATCCCTTAAAATTCTCTTTGGCCGACCCAAAATTGCTTCTTTTTTGGGCTCTCATTTAACCAAGTAGGTGACACACCTACTTGTCACCTAGCATCCTGCGTAGTCTCACAAAAATAGATATATCTCTCTACTCCGATGTCGTATCGACAAACGGTTAAATGATTTAGAGACTATACTCATAGATATTAAACTTGGTAGCTAGATCATACCCTAATTCCAAGTATATTGGGAGAAAAGCTCATCTATGTTTGACCTAATATTCAACATATTTGTGAATGTAACTTGTGATGATCTTTGCCAATTTTGTTCCACAAGTTTCTTGACTTCAAAACGTAGGATACGACTATCATACGAAGAAAATAACTCATAGAATAACCTCCTTATCATGTAATTAACCATAGCATCACACTAAAGTACATGTTATAACATTCCAGATGTGCCGACTTTCGACGAACTTATTTTCTTCAATTTGCTTAGCTTCTAATCCTTCCAACCCTCTTGGTACTTGCAGTCCAAGATCTTAAATATTTGTAACCTCCAAGTTAGCACGATTAACTGGCTATATGTACTTTCAAAGACGATCTTATTTCTAAGCTTAAATAAATTGACTTTCGACGTACTCACGTACGAAATTATGGGGTGTAACATTATTCTCCCCTTTAGAACATTCGTCCTCGAATGTTGAATGATGCAACTATCTATGTCTTACACAATAGCTTTTACAAATATTATAATGTCATCTTTTTCATCTTGGCAGTTGTTCAGTGAATAAATGCAAAGGCTAGGGCATTCCACCCTTTAGGACTCTTTCTCACACCACGACTTATGGTCGAAACTCTTCCAATCTGGTAACTGTTTCCACCTTTTATGCAGCCTGTACGATTCTAACCTTGAATGTGCGCCAATGCGACTCTTATCTCCTTTTTCCGTTAGCTTTTAACCAATCTCTAGGTTTCACTTTGTGAACATATATAGTACTAAGATGTCCCTCTAGGCATCTATAGGTGTACTAAAGTTCTTTGCTTGGTACTTTGTTGAACTTACCACTTTTGCTATATCTTGTTTCATAGCCTCAGTTATCTATGCTTATGGATTTACCACAACTAGGTAGGTCATAATGTACCATAACTCTTATGTCGGCTTATTACTATCGAGGCCCACCACCCAAATCCAGGTTACTCTCTCACCGTTTATCCTATATGTATAAATCTAATCCATTTAATGCTTCCTTATTACTATTCATCTTAATAATGATAGCCTAATCTCATCTCATAATTGTAACTTTTATCCATCTATTGTTGATTCACCTTAATATTGATCTATAATCTACCACTGATAACTTGAAACCTCTTATGTAATATATCATCACTAAGGCTCACGTCTCATCGGGGAACATCTGAAGTGATTTTCCTGCTCCACTTAGGGACGATACTATACTCCGATAATTGTATTTCATAACATCCCAATGTGATTCATCCTATCGGGGGGAGGGGGTATTCTAATCCTGTTTCACCATGAAATCCCTTTTTCTTTAAATCATTACTCAATCAATGGCCTAAACGTCGTCCTCTTATCATTTATCATAGTTACACCCTTACTTTACCATCAGGTAGCATTCCATCTCTTCTAAATGCTACTAGTTTTAAACTCATTTGAGTTAACTCATACTATACCGAGTTTTTTTATAACTGTATGGAAACCATCAGCTCTCTTGTTGTGATGGGTTTAATCCCGAGGACTTACCTATTCTCGTCACCTTCTCACTCACCTTTTCTTATCCTTACTCCTGCCTAACTAAAACCTTGTTGCTCTACCATAGATTAGCTTGCGACCTACGCACATCTNTTATCCTTACTCCTGTCTAGCTAAAACCTTGTTGCTCTACCATACGGTATCCCGCGACCTACACATATCTATTTATACTACTCGCAACATTCCTTTTAACATGCTAGCACCATAGATTTCCTTTCATGCCTTCCCAGTTGTCTTTAAATGTACGCAATTACTTTTCCTAGTAGTTCTGCCACTTGCTGCATACATACTTGGCTTATCTTAGTTCCCATGAATACTAGAGTTCCCTGTATCTCATATGATCTTATTTATCAACTCTTGATTTTTTTTCTTCTTCCCATTCATTAGCCACGATAGTGCCATTTTCTTATGGAGTGCATACAATATTATAGTGAGACTGCTGTGACAAGACCATTTCATCTTTAGGTCACTATGCTTTGTAAAGCCGCGATTTTATTTCATTGTATACCCCACGGTATTTCTGATGTTCTTACTTGCCTATAATTATCCTTAGTTACTTACCTCCGCGCCCTTGTGCTCGTAAGTTTCTTTTGAACTGAAATTTTAGTTAGTGACACCCTATTTTATTTACGCAATACTTATATGGTACCTTTAACTACCCAACCGTCTATCTTAACATTACTCAAGGATCAAGATGGCATCATATCTGCGAGACTGAATTCCCTATGTTGGGTTTTACTACATTTATCTTGCACGATCTGTTGATTTATCGATGACCTCTTGTTTAGTTATAACTAGGCTCTTTCTGAATCAACTACAGACTACTCGTTGTTCCACTCTCTTATCTGTATTTTATGTAACGCCTCTTGGGTTATACCCTTTGTCTTAACTTACCTCTCGTACGGGATCATTATTTATCAAGTGTTCATTTCCACTTATTTATCAATATCATCGAGTGCGAAATCCTTATTGATTCTCCCCAACATCGTGCTTGCATAATGTCCTGGAGTCATATTATATTCTTAAGATCTGAATAAATGCAACCACATTCCTTTCACCTTTTTACCACATTCTTCATTTACCATTCGGTATTTACCTCTTCATCTTTGGCATTCACATCTTCACTGAGATATTACTCGCCTTGTGGTAACCCTTCTACACCAAGTATTATTGAATTTCTTACGCACAAGGGTAACATCTGGTGTAATTGGAACATTTAGTCCCTTAAGCTTACCTCTACTCATAGTGCTTGCTTTACGGAAGCGTTTTCCTCAATGACCTTTAAAGGTTATTCGTATGTTGTCCATTCTATTATTGTCCAAATACGATCTCTGAAATTCTCACGATACCGACTATTACCAATTCCCTCGATCCCTAATTCATGTTCGATTTTTAAAACTATCCCATGCTAATTTCTATTACTTGGGGGTCTAACTTTTCCTTCTGGCAATTGCGTTGGACTCACCGACTCATTTCACGAAATGAGGATATTAGTTTAGGGCCTATACTTTTATTGTCTCAAGGCATGTCTCTTCTTGTCTTTTTCTTCATTTGACTATAGACTTTGTCATCCTGTCATATTTTGATTTATTGTTATCACTCATTTATCACATCTTACTCATAATGCTTCATTTACTCTCTTCTTATTCTCATGTTAATATCTGTGTCTATTACCTTATTCTGAAACTTCAACAAAACAACCTTTCGCTTTTAGAACCCTTTGCACCATCTCATTGGCTCTTGGGTCGACTAACATTCACTCTTTACTAGGGGAAAGAGTCATCCTAAGGTAAATATTCATACCTTCTAGGATTCCAATGCCTATCTTCCGAACTTTCTGACATTCTAGAGTGCACCATCTGGCTATCTCCCAATGAGAACAATTGCCATGTCCTGCACTACCCTCCAAAAATGTTAGATAATGGTAACAATCCATCAAACATTTTGGGTTACTTTAACCCTAACTGGATCCTGATATCTCGTCCTTCTCTTAAGCTATATCGGTTAGCTCTCATAGGACATAACTGAGATGAATGTGGCCAATCGTATATATCTCTATCACTGTTGAAAGTAACGCAAAATGCTTATATTTCTCTGCCTGGATTGTAAATACTGATAATCTTCACTAACTGAGTACCTCGTACCCCTCTTCACCTTGCTCCATTTACTTGTTGAAACTTGTATCTACCTTCTGATTCTCTCGTTATTTTTTTTCTTTACCAAATGGGTGGATAGATATACATTCCTTACGTCTCCTTACCAAGAAGCTTACACGTCTTAGAATACACATAATCTGCTGAAGACCTCACATTTACTAATCATAAGCATGATGCAAAGTTGAGTTCCTCTTACTCAACTCTTCCGAAGCCATATTTCAATCTCTGACCAATCGCCTTTCAAGATGTAGGCATCGTCGTATTATGAATAAGATAGAATTTAGGAAATTGAGTTCTTACAACTGAGCTCTACCACACGATCTAGAGTAAGAAGAAAGAGTGATGGTCCTAAATGCCCTGTAGCCTCCTGGTTATAAATGTGGTGCACAACACACCCATAAACAAGACTCTACTAGACACAACTTGTAGACATCCCTAGGACAGAACGGCTATGAAACCACTTTTGTCACGACCTAACCTATGGGCCGCGACGGGCACCCGGCACCTTACTCAACCGAGTACCAATGTAACATATCTTTCTTATCTTACTATCATGGGTAAATGGTCCAAAAGGGCCATCATGAGATAACCAAAATAAAACATAAGGGAATGCTAGACATAGGACGACCTAAAATGATATAGAAACTTATACATGTGACCTGCGCGCCTATAAGGCTGACATGATCATTAGTAAACTTGAAACATAGGCCGAAAAGGCCATACAAGTATCCATATACCTAAAATTTGTCTACAAGCCTCTAAGAGTACATAAACAATATAAAGGTCGAGATAGGGCCCCGCCATACCAGCGCATGTCCTAATCATACTGACCAAATAGGCAACTCTGGAGCAAGTGGATTGCACCAACACCTTCTGCTGAGTTAATAGCCTACTAGGAGGACTGTCAACCTGTCTATCGGAACCTGCGGGCGTGAAATGCAGCATCCCTAGGAAAAAGGGACGTCCGTACGATAAAGTACTAAGTATATAAGGTAGAAAAGCATAAGTAAAAATAGTAATGTAAAGAGATATGTAGGAGATACAACCTGTAGCATCTGAGTGCCTCTGAGAGATAGTGAGATGAAATGTGTGATATATATATATACATAATCTTTTAAAAACATTTGCCTCTATGGGCATCATCATCATCATATCATAGCCGGCCAACATAAAGCTCGGTAGAATCGTACCCGGCCATGTGGAGCTCGGTAAACCCAACTGATCATTGGTTGCACAATAGGTGCCATACCCGGCCGACTATAGTGCGGCTCGATAGAGTAAAATAGATACTATATATAATGCATGCTAGACTCATGGAATCACGATCTAAACCTTTCAGAGTGACGTAAGGTAGTTGCACCTTCGATTAAAACTATGGACATCATACCCTCAATATGAACTTCACTAGGACTCAAGGATCATACATAATTTCTTAGAATAACTTTGTAAGGGTAGAACAACATGGACAACCTTAGTTGCTAGGAGTAGATTCATTATGAAATAGCGTATCGTTTATGTTCGTTTCACTTTAGATCATGCCAAAATAATGAAGGAAGAGCCTTAACATACCTTAACCAAGTTGATTCCTTAATACCTTCCAAGAAACTCTTCAAACAATTCAACTCAATCTATCATATCATAAGGAGATTCAAAATCAGTGTTGAGCAAGGGTTAAGTCTGTAACTTAAGCTAGTAGCTCGTTTAAGTAAATTCGGACAACATCTCCCCTGTAACAAGGCCCTCCTCCAATACCATATACCAACAACACCAAGAAAAAAACAACAACAACATATATACATTATTTTCCAGCCTTATATACACCATAAAATACTACAAAACAGCCCAACACATCACAATCTCTTCATACACAAAATGACCACCGTAGTAGTGTCAAACGACTTGGAAATGTTACGAAGAACGATCAGACCACCACCCTACATCTATATGGTGTTTCTCCAAAACCTTCCTCCTACAAAACTCCACAAAGCAGTAGTAAAATACGCAGCCCAACAACAACACAAAACAGTCCGCTACAAGTGAATAACTTGAACTCACGGCTTCCGATCACCGTCCCGTGAGTTCTTACAAGTATAGAACGAATTACCATGACTTTACAGCAGAAAAAAATGGATTAAAGAGAGCAGTAAACTTACCTTATTTGTTGGATAACTCAGCCCTTATCTTGGTTCTTCATATTCTAGGTTTTACCCCCAATTAGAACTTGAAAGGGAAAGAAAATCAATTAGGGTTTGTGGGTAATTTTTGGGAGAAAGGTTGCAGGAGTTTAGGTCTGGTTGTTTATGATATATTATGAGGGCTATATTGCAGGAGATGAGCCCTTAATAAGCTCTTTGGCCGACCCGAAATTGCTTCTTTTTGGTTTCTCATTTAACCAAGTAGGTGACACACCTACTTGTCACCTAGCAGCCTGCACGATCTCGCAAAAATGGATATATATCTCTCTACTCCAATGTTGTATCGACAAATGGTTTACTGCGTTAGAAACTAGACTCGTAGATCTTAAATTTGGTAGCTATATCATACCCTAACTCCAATTATATTGGGAGAAAAGCTCATCTACATTTGACCTAATATTTAGCATATTTGTGAATGTAATTTGTGATGATCTTTGCCAATTTTGTTCCACAAGTTTCTTGGCTTCAAAACGTAGCACACGAATATCATACGATGAAAATAACTCATAGCATAACCTCTTTATCATGTAATTAACCATTGTATCACACTAAAGTACATGTTATAACATTCCAGATGTGTCGACTTTCGACGAACTTATTTTCTTCAATTTGTTTAGCTTCTAATCCTTCCAACCCTCTTGGTACTTGCAGTCCATGATCTTAAATATTTGTAACCTCCAAGTTAACACGATTAACTTACTTTATGTACTTTCAAAGACGATCTCATTTCTGAGCTTAAATAAATTGACTTACGACGTACTCTCACGTACGAAATTATGGGGTGTAACATATATATATATATATATATAGGGAGGAGAAATAAGGGTGGACAAGTGGGAGTGAGTTGTACGCCGCAACAAGGAGAAATAAGGGAGGACACTTATATTTTACCGATTTTCAAAGAAAACAAAGATTTGAGAACTTACTGGTTTTTTACTTTATTATTTTTCATATTTTGCACTACTTTTATTTAAAGTTAAAGTTTGGAAATTTGGAAATTACGTGAGAATTGGTTATAGTTGAGACCTGGAAAAGGTGGCTGAGTGATTTTAAATTTTTGCTACATTTATTGTTTGTTTATTTTAGAATCTCCTTTTTGCTTTATTTTATGTGGTTCACAGGTTATATTGTTAAATGCCCCGCCGTAGCCTCGTCACTACTTCGTCGAGGTTAGGCTCGACACTTAATCATTACATGGGGTCGATTGTACTGATTCTACACTCTGCACTCTTTTGTGCAGATCCAGGTACCAGACAAAGCTAGGGGATTTAGTAGCTATCATTCATCACTTGGAGGCACGAGGTATATCTGCTAGTGTCCGCAGATTCCTGGAGTCTTCTCCTAGCTAGGAGATTTAGTAGCTAGTTTTATTATTTCTTTCGGCCCATTATTTGTAGTATTCATAGAAGTTCATGAATTGTGACACCAAACTCTGGGGTAGTCTTAGAGTTATATATATAATTAGTTGTGGCTCGATATATTTATTTGTTTATAATTTTATCTACAAAGTTATCCGTTGGAAATCATTAGATTTAATTTACTTTAAATTTGTCTTATTGTGTTTAAGTAAATAATCAAAGGAAAATAGCTAATAGAATTCTATCATTGGCTTGCCTAGCAAGTGTGGTGTTAGGCGCAATCACGATCCCTAAGGTTGGGAATTTGGATCGTGAAAAGTTGGTATCAGAGCACTAGGTTGCTTATGTCTCACAATTCACGAACAAGCTTAGTAGAGTCTGAAAGATCGGTATGGAGACGTCTGTACTTATCTCTCAAAGGCTATCAAGTTAGGAACAATTTCACTTCTATTCTACTCTATCGTGCGAATTTAGTCTATCATTGATGAATGAACTCGTCTACTCTTGTTCTCTCGCAAATCTCGACAACGCGCAAAGCATCTACAAGTGGACAAGAGATGAAGCCCCAATGACAGCTATGATTAGGGGAAGAGACAGAAGCAGAGCTCAGTCTAGAGCTCGAACATCAACACCTATTGTAAGGCCTTAAATGGATCTAGAAGCAGAGGTTCTAGCTCAGTCGGTACATGTTGGACTATTTCAGATTTCCGAAGGATTTATAGCTACTCCAGTGTTGCAGGACGCGCTAGTCCGTTTATTGAGGTTGGACAAGTTTACCCAACTATTTCCACTCCATTTCAGTGGTACATCTTTTGAGGACCCATATGATTTTCTTGATCGCTACTATGAAGTATTGCAGAACATCGGAATAAGTTGAAAGCAACAGGGTTGATTTATATGAGCTATGAAGTTTAACATTGTGGATTATCAGGCATTGTGACCTATGATTTCGTGCCAAGTGGGGAAGTCAACTGTCAAGGAATAGATTGCGGGGTAATGTGTTATATCGGTTTTGGCCTGGAATGTATAAGGCCTGAGATTTTGCAAGAGATAAAGCTGGGACTTGCGGTATGTCTACCTCCTTAATAACCATATACCTCAGTACCAAAGGAGTTATATAAACAACTTTAAATCTACTCAGCGTGGAAGTCACGGTTGCAGATTTTGGGGTGCTACTGTCCAAAGAAGGTGAATCAATTGATCCCTTCATCCACATATCAAGAAAAGTAGCAGAGACTGATATGTAACACCACAAAAAATAAATACTACAATATTCTTTAGGCCTGTGTTTCTTTGAATGGAAAAGGAAATTTATTTAAAGTAATAAGATACAGATGGCAACTTTCCTTCAGAATGTTGCTTCTGTTGGGATTTTGCTTATGGGAAGTACTTTATTGTCAGGGTGTCTCTCAATTTTGTGTTTAATAAAGTAGAAGAAAATAAAGAAACTTTACATACTTCCCTTTTCCTTTTGGGAAAAAAGGTTTCGGCAAAGAAACATTAGTGCAGTTTTCTTGATTAGATACATTAAGGCAAGGTGTTCTTGAGTGTCATACCTTTAGAGTATTATAGTGAGAAATGTATGGAAACACTTAATTGCTATGTGATGTCAAAATTGTGAGCATTCGGGGTATGTGCTTACATACTTGATCATATTATACTTATTTAGGCTATAGGTTTGCTGATGATGGTTGTATATGTTACAATATATATTTTGGGTTGGTATGCTGCAAACTCATTGAGCTACAACTACTTGTGATTCAGAATTGATGGCGAAATCCTCGCATTTTAATATGATTTGATATGTTTAAATCGGGCTACGAACCGCGGTGGAAGTTATGTAAGGACGAGATCCTTGTGATGAAAATTTTTGTGTTTAAATTCTCTCTTGTGAAATTAAAATTTTACTATAGTACTAATAGGGAGTCATGCCTATTAGGTTTATTCAAAAAAAATTGTATAAAATTATATGTGCACAATTTTTCAAATTTGTGCTATAATTATTGAGCTTTAACCTACAAGGTAGGTACCTGCCCATGTGGCGTTAAATGAGACACGTTAATTCGGGTATATAATTACGAGGTCTTCAAGCATCGTAGCTCGTTATCAGTATTGTGAAGGTTTTAAAGGAGATTATTGTTAACGTGAAGTTATTTGATAATTCTGTAATTGCCTATGAACAACTATTTAGAAAATAGAGGCAGTCAAGAACTGGCCTAGACCCATATTTGATGGTCCTTAGGGACACGGTTTGGCGCGGTGGTGCTAAGCAGGTTACAGTTGGAGATGACGGTGTTTTAAGGATGCAGGGTCGTATATATGTGCCTAATGTTGATGGCCTTCATGAGTTGATCCTTGAGGAGGCTCACAATTCTAAGTATTCCATACACCCAGGTGCAGCCAAAATGTACCAGGACTTGAGGTAGCATTATTGGTGGAGAAGGATGAAAAAGTACATTGTCGCGTATGTGGATCGTTGCTTAAATTGTCAGCAGGTAAAATATGAGCATCAAAGACCTGGTGGCTTGCTTCAGCAGATAGAGATTCCTGAGTAGAAGTGGGAGCGTATCACTATGGACTTCGTTGTTAGGCTCCCACGGACTTAGAGGAAATTTGACGGAGTTTGGGTTATTGTGGATAGGCTGACTAAATCAACACATTTCATTCCTATGGTGAGTACTGATACTTCGGAGCGGTTGGCTGAGTTATATATTCGGGAGATTGTTTGCCTTCATGGTGTGCGCCCGTGTCTATCATTTCTGATCGGGTGCGCAGTTTACTTCGCACTTTTGGAAGGCAGTTCATCGTGAGGATATGCTTCGCGCTTGTGTTATCGACTTTGGAGGTTCTTGGGATCAGTTCTTGCCGTTAGCGGAGTTTGCTTATAATAATAGTTATCAGTCGAGCATTCAAATGACTCCTTATGATGCATTATATGGTAGACGGTGCAGATCTCCAGTTGGATGGTTTGAGCCAGGAGAGGCTCGATTATTAGGTACGACTTAGTTCAGGAGGCCATAGATAAGGTCAAGATTATTCAGGAGAAACTTTGTGCAGCTCAGTCGCGGCAAAAGAGTTATGTCGATCGTAAAGTTCCTGATATGTCATTCATTGTCGGAGAGCGAGTATTACTTCGGGTATCGCCCATGAAGGGTGTTATGAGGTTTGGGAAGAATGGCAAGTTGATCCCTAGGTATATCGGCCGTTTAAGATTCTTGATAGAGTGGGGGAGGTAACTTATAGACTTGTGTTGCCTCCAGGGTTATCCTCAGTTAATCATGTATTCCACGTGTCTATGCTCCTGAAATATCATGGTGACCCGTCCTACATGTTAGATTTCAGCTCTGTCAAATTGGAAGGACTTGACTTATAAGGAGGAGCCGGTAGCCATTCTAGACCGGCAGGTCCGTCAGTTGAGGTCAAAGAGTTACCCATACGTTCGAGTGCAGCGGAGAGGTCATTCTCTTGAGGCCGCTACTTGGGAGTCTGAGTCGGACATGCGGAGTAAATATCCACACTTGTTTGCAAATTCAGGTAATTTTCTATGTCCGTTCGAGGACGAACGTTTGTTTTAGAGGTGGAGATTGTGATGACCCAAGGGGTCATTTTATGAATTTAGACTCTGTTCTAGGCTTATTAGCCATAAAATGATTAATTTTATGTACTTTGATTTGCGTGTGCTGTCCGAGCGTGAAACCAGAAAGCTTTTATGTGAAAATATAAGAAATAATAATTTTTATAATTAAAATTTTGGTTTTAGTTGACTTGAGTCAACATTTTGACTAAACGGACCCGGATCTGTGTTCCGACGGTCCCGGGAGGTCCTCAGTAAAATATGGGACTGGGGCGTATGCCCGAAATTGAATTCTGAGGTCCCAAGCCTTATAAATCAATTTTTGGAAGAAATTGTTTTGCTGAATTATTAATGAAATAAAGAAAAGAATTAATGTTTGGAACCATTGGTATTAGGCCCGTATTTTGGTTTCGGAGACCGGTACAGATTCGTTATAGTATTTAAACACTATCTGTGAAATTTTGTGAGAATCGGAGTTTATTTGACGTGATTCGGACGTACGCTTGAGAAATACTGAACTTTGAGTGTTCTTGAGAAAAATGATGAGTTTCGAGGTTTAATTCATAGTTTTACATGTTATTTTTATGATTTGATTGCACGAGCAAGTTTGTATGATATTTTTGGACTTGTGTGCATATTTGGTTTAGAGTCCCGAGGGCTCGGGTGAGTTTCGAATAGGTTTGGGTTGTGTTGCGCTCGTTCTTTCATATGATTCGACGTCGTTTCTTCAAGCATAAATGATATCATATTGAACAAATGATCTCCGATTTCTGTTTTTAATGATGTATTAGATCCGAATCGTAATTACGGACCCGTAGCAAAGAGAATCGTTGAATTTGGACATCGTATGAGGATTTTATGATTATTTTACTAAGGTTGGCAGATTTTTCAGATTAATGACGCAATTGCCACTGGCAGCGTATTTAAAAATTTTCACTATTTGCAAATATTAAAACCTACATATCTCATTCATTATAAGGTCAAATTGAGTGCTTCATAACCTAACTTGACTAGAATTTCACAAGGAATCCATTGGAGACATAAAAATCGAGTTTCGGTATCGTTTGGTATGAGAAACGAGGCAGAATAGCTGGCAGAAAAATATATAAAACTAGAGCTTGTTCATTTGGTCATATTTTGAGTTGGGGCAAATGTTCTCTACTCATTTTTTTGGTTATATTTCAATAACCCAATGTTTTTCATCACTTTTAAATCAAAATCAAGAATTTTCATGGTAAAAATTGAGGGTTTGGGTAGAATTAGAGAATTTTGTAAAACTCGAACCTTTACCTCAAATTGAGGTCGCATTTCGAAACTAATTGCATATTCGGGCTCGGGGGTGAATGGGTAAACGTAATTTGGTCCGAACCCGAGTTTGGACCAAGCAGACCCAGGGTCGGGTTTTAACTTTTTTTGAGAAAACTTAGGAAAAATTATAATTTTCAGTAAAGTTAGTTCCTTTAGAATTAATTAACGATATTAAGTTAATTATGATTAGATTCGAGTGTATTGGAGGTGAATTCAAAAGGTAAAGCCATAATTGAGCAGTGAGTCGCCTGTGAATTTGAGGTAAGTGCTTGGTTTAACCTTGATTTGAGGGAATAGAAATCCCCTACTTAATTGCTATGTGAAATTGTATGTGTGTGGTGTACAGGTGAAGTGACGAGTATCTATGCATGTGATGACCCAAGGGGTCATTTTATAAATTTAGACTCCGTTCCATGCTTGATAGCCATAAAAAGACTAATTTTAAATACCTCGATTTACGTGTGCAGTCCGGTCATGAAACCGGAAAGCTTTTATGTGAAAATATGAGAAATAGTGATTTCTAGAATTTAAATTTGAGTATAGTTGACTTTGGTCAACATTTTTTGTAAACGGACCCGGATCCGTGCTCCGATGATCCCGGAAGGTCCGCAGTAAAATATGGAACTCGGGCGTATGCCCGCAAATGAATTCCAAGGTCCCAAGCCTTAGAAATCAATTTTTGAAAGAAATTGTTTTGCTGAAATATTTATGAAATAAAGAAAAGAGTTGATATTTGAAATCATTGGTATCGGGCCCGTATTTTTGTTCTGGAGCCTGGTACATATTTTTTATGATATTTAAAGGTTAAATGTGAAATTTGGTGAAAAATGGAGTTCGTTTGACGTGATTCGGACATTCGGTTGAAAAGTTATGAACTATAAGTGTTCTTGATGAAAATGATGAGTTTTGAGGATTAATTCATAGTTTTACATGTTATATTCATGATTTGATCGCACGAGCAAGTCCGTATGATGTTATAAGACTTGCGTGCATGTTTTGTTTAGAGCCCCGAGGGCTCGGGTGAGTTTTGGATAGGCCACGGGATGTTATTGCACTTAAATGTTCTGTTGTTTTGCTGCTTCTGGTGCACAACTATTTTGAGCATTGCGTTCGCACACCTTTGAACGCGAATGCGTAGAGTAAAATAGGTGGGGGGTCATTTTGTTATATGCGAACGCACCCCCACAGACGCGAACGCATAGAGCAGTGGGGACCTGGGGAAGGGGGGCTTATTTACCCTACGCGAACGCACCGGGTAGGACGCGAACGCGGAGCTTTAGGATATTTCTCTACACGAACGCGTCCAGGCTTAGGCGATCGCATAGAATAGGAAGGGGGCTGGGAGCTGGGTAGCCTTTATAAAGTGCAAACACGGCCCTAGGCTCAGGAACGCGTAGGCCTGGGATATTAAGCCGATACAAACGCGGCCAAAGGCTCGCGAACGCATGGAATACTTGTCCAGTGATATAAAAACAATTTAAAAACGGGCAAACCTTCTTCTTCCTCATATTTTCGAACCCCACAGCCCTAGGAACAATTTTCTTCACCAATTATCATCCTAAAGTCATAGGTAATCAATTCTAAACTTTGTTCTTTAAATTCCTTACAGTTTTTCATCACTTTTAAAGCAAAAATTAAGAATTTTCATTGTAAAAATTGAGGGTTTGGGTAGAATTAGGGGATTATGTAAAAATTAAATTTTTATATCGAATTGAGGTCGGATTTTGAAAGTAATGGTATATTTGGGTTCGTGGGTGAATAAGTAAGCGTAATTTGGTCCGAACCCCATGTTTAGACCAAGCGGGCCCGGGGTCGGGTTTTCACTTTTTTTGAGAAAACATAGGAAAAATCATGTTTTTCAATAAAGTTAGTACCTTTAGCATTAATTGATTATATTGAGTTAATTATGATTAGATTCGAGCAAGTTAGAGAAAGATTTTAGAGGAAAAGCAGTAATTGAGCAGTGAGTGGCCGACGAAATTGAGGTAAGTGTTTGGTCTAACTTTGACATGAGGGAATAGGAATCCCCACTTGTTTGCCATGTGAAATGCATGTGTGTGGTGTATAGGTGAGGTGACGAGTATCTATGCACCACCAAATTGCATGTTAAACATGATCCCTTTCCCGTTCTCAACTTAATTGATTCTTGTCTTAATTGTTCTATGTTCATTATTGTTTCTATGAATACTTGGCCTTATTACTTTGTTGTTCAATATTGTTGTGGTTAATTTGGAAAGAGTAATTGGTTGGTTTAGTTGGTTCCCTTGTGGTATAAAACGGTTGAGCAGTTTGACATTGTTTTTACGAGATATATACATATTTATGTTTCTTGTTGGTTTCATGGTTGAGAGGATATTGATGATGTTTATGAGAAAAACACAGTTTCTTATTTATAATTGTTGAGACAAAAATATTGTGAAAGGCTTGGCCTAAATTGTAAAATTTATCAATAAATTGATATGAGATGTCTGGTGGGAGCGGGTTGCACGCCGCAACAAGGAGTGATAAGGGTGGACAGGTGGGATCGGGTTGCACGCCGCAACAAGGAGTGATAAGGGTGGACAGGTGGGATCGGGTTGCACGCTGCAACAGGAATAATAAGGGTGATATATTTAGGGAGGAGCAATAAGGGTGGACAGGTGGGAGCGGGTTGCACACTGCAACAATGAGCGATAAGGGAGGATATTTATATTTTTACTGAATTTCAAAGCAAATAAAGATTTGAAAAGCTTAAATGTTTATTTTACTATTCTTCATATTTTGGCACTACTTTTATTTAAGGTTAAAGTTTGGAAACTTGGAAATTATTTGAGAATTGGTTATAGCTGAGACCTGAAAAAGGCGACTGAATTATTCTGTTGTTGTTGCAATATTTAATTATTTGTTTAGATTTCCTTCTTGCTTCGTATATTATTGTCACAGGTTGTATTGCTAAAGCCCCACCATAGCGTCTTCACTACTTCGTCGAGGTTAGGCTCGACACTTACTCAGTACATGGGGTCGGTTGTACTGATACTACACTCTGCACTCTTTTGTGCAGATCCAGGTACTAGCCAGCAGTAGAGATTTTTAGAGCAGCCATCCATTCATTCGGAGACACGAGGTATATCTGCCGGCATTCGCAGATCCCGAGAGTCTTCTCCTATTTTTTTATAAAACTATTTTAGTATATTCAGAACAGTTACACTATTTCTTTCAGCCCAGTATTTGTAGTATTCTTTAGTAGTTCGTGAATTGTGACACCAGACTCTGGGGTAGTTCTAGATTTATTGATATGATTAGTTTCGTGGCTCGGTTTAATTAATTAATTGTTTACTTTCTTTATTATATTTGGAATCACTCATGAAAAGCCAATAGACTCTGTTTACTTTAGATCATTTTGTTATGTCTAAATGGATAAATAATGCAAAGAAGTTAATCGAACTCTAACATTGGCTTGCCTATCAAGTATGGTGTTAGGCGCCATCACGATCCCTATGGTTGGGAATTTGGGTCGTGACAAGTTGGTATCAGACCACTAGGTTGTTTAGGTCTTACAATTCATGAACAAGCTTAGTAAAGTTCGAAGGATCGGTACGGAGACGTCTATACTTATCTTTCGGAGGCTATTGAGTTAGGAAACAACTCCATTTTTATTTCTACTCTATCGTGCGATTCTTGAATCCCAAATACTGATTAGATTCTTCTATTCTCTCGCAGATGGTGAGAACACGTCCTTCATCTTCTGCTGACCAACATTTCGGTCCTCCAGTAGCAGCAGCTCTTACTAGGGGCAGAGACCGAGGCCACGCTAGAGGCTGAGGCAGGGCAGCACTTAGCCCATTGCTCAGGCAGCAGCCCCAGCTGCGGAACCCCATATTGAGATTGATGAGGAATTCCGTCTCAGACTGTTCCGGTGGGACCAGCTCGGGTTCCCAGGGGGTTTATTGCTACTCCGGTTCTTCAGGATGCTTTGGTCCGTTTACTGGGCTTAATGGAGAGTGTGGCCCAGACGGGCACATTCCCTGTTTCTGCAGACGTATCTCAGGCTGGAGGAGGGGTCCAGACTCCTACTACCCACACTCTAGTCCAGACTACTCCTCAGGTTCAGACCGCAGTAGCCAATCCCGTTGGGGTAATTCAGCCAGTTGCAGCAGTGCCGCCTGTTAATGGGGCAGCTATGTCTACCGATGCTTTGTGGAGACTTGATAGGTTCATTATGTTATTTCCTGTTCACTTTGGTGGTTCTACTTCAGAGGACCCTCACGAATATCTGGATAGTTATCATGAGGCGTTGCGTAATATGGGTATTTTGAAGACCAATGGGGTCGATTTTGCGGCTTTTCAGATGACTGGTTCCGCCAAGAAATGGTGGAGAGACTATTTGTTGACTAGACCAATTGGATCGCCTGCTCTGACTTGGGATCAGTTCTCTCATCTCTTTTTGGAGAAGTTCTTGTGTGTTATTACTCGAGAGGATAAGTTTTGTCAGTTTGAGCGACTTCAGTAGGACAACATGACTGTGACCCAGTATGAGACTCGTTTTGTGGATTTGGCTAGACATTCTATTCTTATATTGCCCACAGAGAGGGAGAGGGTCAGGCGGTTTATTGATGGCCTTGCTCAACCCATCAGGTTGCAGATGGCCAAAGAGACAGGGTCCGAGATTTCTCTTCAGGATGCAGCTAATATAGCTAGGTGGGTTGAGTTAGTTCTTGGGATGGGAGGTCAAGGGTCAGACAAGAGACCTCACCATTTCGGTGGTTTTAGTGGTGCCTCATCTGGAGGCGGGACTTCATTTAGCAGAGGTCATTCTTCCAGGCCATTCCATTCAGCACTACAGGTTTCACATGGTACTTCAGGGGGTCGTGGTTCTTATGGGCCTTCTTCTGCTCAGCCAGTCTACAATGCTCCTTTAGATCCTATTAGCGCACCTCCTCTACAGAGTTATTATCGTGGTCAGCCAGTTCGTCAGGGTCAGTCATCATATCAGGAGGGATGTTTTGAGTGTGGTAAATATGGGCATATTCGGAGAGCTTGTCCGAGGTTTCTGAGTAATCAGCATCAGTACCAGGGTTCTCGTGCCATAGTTTCGGCACCAGCTGCAGCACTACCTGCCCAGCTAGTAAGGGGTAGGGGTCAGGTAGTTAGAGGTAGAGACCAGAATGTTAGAGGTGGAGGACAGATGGTTAGAGGTGGAGGTTAGCCTGCTAAAGGTGGAGGTCCTCCCAGAGGTGTGGTTCAGGGGGGCGGGGCCCAGCCCTAGCTATATGGATTTCCAGCCAGGCCCGATGTAGAGTCCTCTGACATTGTTATTACAGGTATCATCTCAGTTTGTGATAGAGCTGCTTCAGTTTTCTTTGATCCGAGGTCTACTTATTCATTTGTTTCATACTATTTTGCCTCGTATTTGATTATGCCTCGTGATCCCTTGAGAAAGGGTGTTTGGCTTATTTGGCTCATATTCGTGATTCTGATGCCGAGGTTTCTTCTATAGAGTCAGTTCCTATCGTGTGTGAGTTTCCTGAGGTATTTCCTGCAGACCTGCCGGGTATGCCATCCGATAGGGATATTTATTTCTGTATTGATATGGCTCCGGGCACTCAGCCCACTTCCATTCCTCCATATCGGATAGCCCCACCAGAATTGAAAGAGTTAAAAGAACAGTTGCAAGACTTGCTAAGGGTTTCATAAGACACAGTGTCTCACCTTGGGGTGCACCGGTTCTGTTTGTAAAGAAGAAAGATGGGTCGATGAGAATGTGTATAGATTACCGGCAGCTAAATAAAGTCACTATCAAGAATAAATATCCGTTGCCGAGGATTGATGACCTATTTGATCAGCTTCAGCGTGCTAGAGTATTTTTGAAAATTGATTTAAGGTCGGGCTATCATTAGCTGAAGATTAGGACGTCTGATATTCCTAAGACAGCCTTTCGGACGAGGTATGGGCATTATGAATTTTTGGTTATGTCTTTTGGGCTGACTAATGCTCCAGCGGCCTTTATGGACTTGATGAATCGGGTTTTCAAGCCCCATCTGGACTCGTTCGTGATCGTGTTCATTGATGACATTCTTATATACTCCCGTAGTCGGGAAGAGCATGAGCAGCACCTCCGCACAGCACTCCAGACTTTGAGAGATAATCAGTTGTATGCCAAGTTTTCAAAATGTGAGTTCTGGTTAGATTCAGTAGCCTTTTTGGGTCATATTGTATCAGCGAAGGGTATTCAGGTTGATCCTCAGAAGATAGAGATAGTCAAGAACTGGCCTAGACCCACTACAGCTACGGAGATTATGAGTTTCTTGGGTTTGGCGGGTTACTACCGTCGTTTTGTGGAGGGGTTCTCGTCCATAGCAGCCCCAATAACTAAATTGACTCCGAAAGGTGCCCCATTTAAATGGAAAGATGAGGGCAAGGCGAGCTTTCAGAAGCTCAAGACAGCCTTGACTTCAGCACCGGTGTTGGTGTTACCATCAGATTCAGGTTCTTTCACAGTGTATTGTGACGCTTCCCGAATTGGACTTGGAGCAGTATTGATGCAAGATGACAGAGTGATTGCATATGCGTCTCGTCAGTTGAAGGTCCATGAGAAAAATTACCATGCTCATGACTTAGAGTTGGCAGCCATTGTTCATGCATTGAAAATTTGGAGGCATTATCTTGACGGCGTACCGTGTAAGGTTTTTACTGACCATCGTAGTCTCCAGTACTTATTCAAGCAGAAAGATCTAAATTTGAGGCAGCGGAGATGGTTAAAGTTACTGAAGGATTATGATGTCACTATATTGTATCACCTAGGGAAGGCCAACATGATGGCTGATGCATTGAGTAGAAAGGCGGTGAGTATGGGCAGCCTTGCGTATATTCCAGTTGGTGAGAGACCGTTGGCTTCGGACATTGGCTAATCAGTTCGTGAGGTTGGATATTTTGCCCAACAGTGTTCTATCTTGTATAGTCGCTCGGTCTTCCCTAATTGAGCGTATCCGGGAGCGGCAGGATGATGACCCACATTTGGTGGTCCTTAGGGACACAGTTCTGCACGGTGATGCCAAGCAGGTTACAGTTGGAGACGATGGTGTTTTGAGGATACATGGTCATTTATGTGTGCCTAATATTGATGACCTTCGTGAGTTGATCCTTGAGGAGGCTCACAGTTCTAAGTATTCTATTCACCTAGGGGAAACTAAAATGTACCAAGACTTGAGGCAGCATTATTGGTGGAGAAGGATGAAAAAGGACAATGTGGCGTATGTGAATCGTTGCTTAAATTTTTAGCAGGTAAAGTATGAGCATCAGAGAGCTGGTGGTTTGCTTCAGCAGATAGAGATTCCCCAGTGGAAGTGGGAGCGTATCACTATGGACTTCGTTGTTGGACTCCCACGGACTTAGAGGAAATTTGACGCAGTTTGGGTTATTGTGGATAGGCTGACTAAATCAACACATTTCATTCCTATGGCAAGTACTTATACTTCAGAGTGGTTGGTTGAGTTATATATTCGGGAGATTGTTTTCCTTCATGGTGTGCCCGTGTCTATCATTACTGATCGGGGTACGCAGTTTACTTTGCACTTTTGGAGGGCAGTTCAGTGTGAGTTGGGTACCCGTAGAGTTGAGTACAGTATTTCACCCTCAGACTGACGGGCAGTCCGAGCGTACCATTCAGATATTGGAGGATATGCTCCGCGCTTGTATTATTGACTTTGGAGGTTCATGGGATCAGTTCTTGCCGTTAGCGAAGTTTTCTTATAATAATAGCTATCAGTCGAGCATTCAGATGGCTCCTTATGAGGCGTTATATGGTAGACGGTGCAGATCGCCAGTTGGATTGTTTGAGCCGGGAGAGTATCGGTTGTTGGGTGTAGACTTAGTTCAGGAGGCCTTAGATAAGGTCAGGATCATTCAGGAGAGACTTCGTGCAGCTCAGTCTAGGCAAAAGAGTTATGTCGATCGTAAGGTTCATGATGTGGCATTCATGGTTGGAGAGAGAGTATTGCTTCATGTGTCGCCCATGAAGGGTGTTATGAGATTTGGGAAGAAGGGTAAGTTGGGCCCTAGGTATATCGGTCCATTTGAGATTCTTGATAGAGTGGGGGAGGTAGCTTATAGACTTGCGTAGCCTCCAGGGTTATCCTTAGTTAATCCAGTATTCCATGTATCTATACTCCGAAAATATCATGGTGACCTGTCCCACGTGTTAGATTTTAGCTCTGTCCAATTGGACAAAAACTTGACTTATGAAGAGGAGTCGGTTGCCATTATAGACCAGCAAGTTCGTCAGTTGAGATCTAAGAGTTATCCTTCAGTTCGAGTGCAGTGGAGAGGCCAAACCATTGAGGCAGCTACCTGGGAGTCCGAGTCGGACATGCAGAGTAGATATCCACACTTGTTTGCCAATTCAGGTAACTTTCTATGTTCGTTCGAGGACGAACGTGTGTTTTAGAGGTGAAGATTGTGATGACCCAAGGAGTCATTTTATAAATTTAGACCATGTTCCATGCTTAATAGCCATAAAAAGACTAATTTTAAATACCTCAATTTGCGTGCGCACTCAGGGCGTGAAACCGGAAAACTTTTATGTGAAAATATGAGAAATGGTAATTTCTAGAATTTAAATTTGATTATAGTTGACTTTGGCCAACATTTTTAGTAAACAGACCCGGATCCGTGTTCCGACGATCCCGGGAGGTCCGCAGTAAAATATGGGACTCGGGCGTATGCCCGGAAATGAATTCCGAGGTCCCAAGCCTTAGAAATCAATATTTGAAAGAAATTATTTTATTGAAATATTTATGAAATAAAGAAAAGAGTTCATGTTTGAAATCAATGGTATCAGGCCCGTATTTTGGTTCTGGATCCTGATTCAGATTTGTTATGATATTTAAAGGTAACTGTGAAATTTGGTGAAAAACAGAGTTCGTTTGACGTGATTCGGACATCCGGTTGAAAAGTTATGAACTATAAGTGTTCTTGATGAAAAAGATGAGTTTTGAGGTTTAATTCCTAGTATTACATGTTATTTTCATGATTTGATCGCATGAACAAGCCTGTATGATGTTCTTAGACTTGCTTTCATGTTTTGTTTAGAGCCACGAGGGCTCGGGTGAGTTTCGGATAGGCCACGGGATGTTATTGCACTTAAATGTTCTGTTGTTTTGCTGTTGCTGGTGCACAACTATTTGAGCATTGCGTTCGCACACCTTTGAACGCGAACGCGTAGAGTAAAATAGGTGGGGGTCATTTTGTTATATGCGAACGCACCCCCACAGATGCGAACGCATAGAGTAGTGAGGACCTAGGGAAGGGGGGATGATTTACCCTACGCGAACACACAGGGTAGGACGCGAACGCGGAGCTTTAGGATATTGCTCTACACGAACGCGTCCAGGCTTAGGCGATCGCATAGAATAGGAAGGGGGCTGGGTAGCCTTTATACAGTGTGAACGCGGCCCTAGGCTCGCGAACGCGTAGGCCTGGCATATTAAGCCTATGCGAACGCGGCCAAAGGCACGCGAACGCATAGAATACCTGTCCAGTGATATAAAAACAATTTAAAAATGGGCAGACCTTCTTCTTCCTCATATTTTCGAACCCCACAGCCCTAGGAACGATTTTCTTCATCAGTTATCTTCCCCAAGTCATAGGTAATAAATTCTAAACTTTGTTCTTTCAATTCCTTACTGTTTTTCATCACTTTTAAAGCAAAAACTAAGAATTTTTATCGTAAAAATTGAGGGTTTGGGTAGAATATGCAAAAATCGAATTTTTATATCGAATTTAGGTCGGATTTTGAAACTAATGGTATATTTGGGTTCGTGGGTGAATGGGTAAGCGTAATTTGGTCCGAACCCCGAGTTAAGACCAAACGAGCCCGGGGTCGGGTTTTCACTTTTTTTGAGAAAACTTAGGGAAAATCACGTTTTCAATAAAGTTTGTTCCTTTAGCATTAATTGATGATATTGAGTTAATTATGATTAGATTCGAGCAAGTTAGAGCATGATTCTAGAGGAAAAGCAGTAATTTAGCAGTGAGTGGCCTACGAAATTGAGGTAAGTGTTTAGTCTAATTTTGACTTGAGGGAATCGGAATCCCCACTTGTTTGCTATGTGAAATGCATGTGTGTGGTGTATAGACGAGGTGATGAGTATCTATACACATTGCCTGTTAAACATGATCCCTGTCACGTTCCCAACTTAATTGATTCTTGTATTAATTGTTCTATGTTCATTATTGTTTCTATGAATACTTGGCCTTGTTACTTGTTGTTAAATATTGTTGTGGTTACATTGGAAAGAGTAATTGGTTGGTTTGGCTGGTTCCCTTGTGGTATAAAACGGTTGAGCAATTTGGCATTGTTTTTACGAGATATATACATATTTAAGTTTCCTGTTGGTTTCATGGTTGAGAGGATATTGGTGATGTTTATGAGAAAAATACAGTTTCTTATTTATAATTGTTGAGACAAAAATATTGTGAAAGGCTTGGCCTAAATTGTGAAATTTATGAATAAATTGATATGAGATGTCTGGTGGGAGCGGGATGCACGCCACAACAAGGAGTGATAAGGGTGGACAGGTGGGATCGGGTTGCACGCTGCAACAGGAATAATAAGGGTGATATATTTAGGGAGGAGCAATAAGGGTGGACAGGTGGGAGCGGGTTGCACGCCGCAACAAGGAGCGATAAGGGAGGACATTTATATTTTTACTGAATTTCAAAGAAAATAAAGATTTGAAAAGCTTAAATTTTTATTTTATTATTCTTTATATTTCGACACTACTTTTATTTAAGGTTAAAGTTTGGAAACCTAGAAATTTGAGAATTGGTTATAACTGAGACCTGGAAAAGGCGACCAAGTTATTTTATTGTTGTTGCAGTTTTTAATTATTTGTTTAGATTTTCTTCTTGCTTCGTATATTATTGACACAGGTTGTATTGCTAAAGCCCCACCGTAGCATCGTCACTACTTCGTCGAGGTTAGGCTCGACACTTACTCAGTACATGGGATCGGTTGTACTGATAGTACACTCTACACTCTTTGTGCAGATCCAGGTACTAGCAAGCAGTAGAGATTTTTAAAGCAACCATCCATTCATTCAGAGACACGAGGTATATATGCCGGCGTTCGCAGATCCCGAGAGTCTTCTCCTATTTATTTATTTTTTTTATAAAACTGTTTTAGTATATTCAGAACAGTTACACTATTTCTTTCAGCCCAATATTTTTACTATTCTTTAGTAGTTCGTGAATTGTGACATCAGACTCTGGGGTAGTTCTAGATTTATTTATATGATTAGTTTCGTGGCTCGGTTTAATTAATTAATTGTTTACTTTTCTTTATTATATTTGGAATCATTCATGAAAAGCCAATACACTGAGTTTACTTTAGATCATTTTGTTATGTCTAAATGGATAAATAATGCAAAGTAGTTAATCGAACTCTAACATTGGCTTGTCTAGCAAGTATGGTATTAGGCGCCATCACGATCCCTAAGGTTGGGAATTTAGGTCGTGACAATGCACCACCCAATTGTCTTCTTAACATGATCCCTTCCCCGTTTCCAATATTCATGTCTTAATTGTTTTATGTTCATTGATGTTTCTATGATTACTTGGCTCTGCTAATTTGTTGTTAAGCCTTGTTGCAATTATTTTGGAAATGTATTTGTTGTTTCGTTGGTCTCTTTGTGGTACATAAAGGTTGAGCGAGTTGACGTTGTTTTACAAGCTACATATATACTTTTTTCCTGTTGGTTTCATTTTAAGATAATAATGAGGAAGTTCGAGAGAAATGTCGTTTACTGTTTATAATTGTTGAGATAAAAGTATTGTGAAAGGTTAGCCTGAATTGTGAAAAATTATAAATAAACTGATATGATATGCCTGGTGGGAGCGGGTTGCACGCCGCAACAAGGAGTGATAAGGGTGGACAAGTGGGATCGGGTTGCACACCGCAATAGGAGTAATAAGGGTGATATATTTAGGGAGGAGCAATAAGGGTGGACAGGTGGGAGCGGGTTGCACGC
>ML420209.1:29441-69361 GCA_005239525.1 Nicotiana knightiana
TATATATATATATATATATATATATATATATATATATATATATATATATATATATATAGGGAGGAGCAATAAGGGTGGACACGTGGAAGCGGGTTGCACGCCGCAACAAGGAGCAAAAAGGGAGGACACTTATATTTTACTGATTTTCAAAGAAAACAAAGATTTGAGAACTTACTGGTTTTACTTTACTATTTTTCATATTTTGCACTACTTTTATTTAAAGTTAAAGTTTGAAAATTTAGAAATTACGTGAGAATTGGTTATAGCTGAGACCTGGAAAAGGTGGCTGAGTGATTCTAAATTTTTGCTACAATTATTGTTTGTTTATTTTAGAATCTTCTTTTTGCTTTATTTTATATGGTTCACAGGTTATATTGTTAAATGCCCCGCCGTAGCCTCGTCACTACTTCGTCGAGGTTAGGCTCGGCACTTACTCAGTACATGGGGTCGGCTGTACTGATACTACACTCTGCACTTTTTTGTGCAAATCCTGTTACCGGACAGAGCTAGGAGAATTAGTAGCTATCATTCATCACTTGGAGACACGAGGTATATCTGCTAGCGTCCGCAGTTTCCTGGAGTCTTCTCCTAGTTTCATAGAGACTGTTTTATTTTATTCAAAACAAATATATTATTTCTTTCGGCCCATTATTTGTAGTATTCATAGAAGTTCGTGAATTGTGACACCAGACCTTGGGCTAGTCTTAGAGTTATATATATAATTAGTTCGTGGCTCGGTTTATTTATTTGTTTATCATTTTATCTACGAAGTTATCCGTTGAAAATCATTAGATTTAATTTACTTTAAATTTGTCTTATTGTGTTTAAGTAAATAATTAAAGGAAAATAGTTAATCAAATTTTAATATTGGCTTGCCTGTGGTGTTAGGCGTCATCACGATCCCTAAGGTTGGGAATTTGGATCGTGACATAGATCAACTCGAGGAATTGGAATTTGTTATGTTTCTAAATAATCATGCTTGCTTTCTAGAAAGCATTACACCTTCAGATGCTACTCCACAAGATCCTCTGAGGTTTCGGAAAATGCGAGGTCCAACTCCTACACATGTTGTTCCACCTACTCCAGATGTTGTTCCACCTTTGCTCCTACCTCCTCCGGATGCTTTTCCACAAAATCTGAAGACATTAACTTTTTGTAGGACGTATTTGTGGTGGAAGGATTTGAGTATTGTTGGTAAATTGCCCAAACTCGAGGTTCTTAAACTATTAGGTGATGCCTGTAAAGGCAAAGAGTGGAAAGTAGCGGACCACGGTTTTCCTCGCTTGAAGTTCTTGTGCCTGGGAGGCATGTATATTCAGTACTGGAGAGCTAGTTGTCATCACTTTCCCTGCCTTGAACGACTATGTAGATTTTCTAAGATTCAATCCCTCAAGATTTTGCAGATATAACCACGCTTGCTCATATTGGTGTTAGTGAGTGTGCAAAATCTGTTGGGAATTCTGCCAAGCAAATTCAACAAGACATGCTGACAACTACGGTAGTTCCTCCCTTGTGGTCGATATAGTGAGACATTTTTATTCCTTATATTTAATTCTTATACCATTCATTTACTTTTAACCATTACACCATTTAAATTATCATATATAGAAATCGTTGTAGAGATCAATTTTGTTTTTGGTCCAAATTAGGATAGAAACCTCATTAATTAACCAATCACTAGTTAGTTTACATGTGATCTGGCGTGCTTGATAAATTTTTCCAATCTTGAAATGCTCAAATTGAATATCCATGGGTTTTTAGGTCAAGTATGATCACTCATTTTGACAGAGAAAAGTTTAGTTATGAAAATTTTTCGGCTAGGATTCAAAATAATTAGGTGTCATGCGAAAGCTAGTTAAGTAAATCTTAAAGATCATAAATCAGACAACAAAAGAGAAATTTACCAAAAAAGACATAAATATTTGATGTGGTTCGATTCCTTCTAAAAGAAGGAAGCCTAAATATGTTGACATTTCCTTCGAGAGATAGAAAAATCAAATAAGGTAAGAAAATCATGACAAAAATATAATTCCGATATATTTATTTAGACTGCTTTCATTATTTTTGCTACTTAAATCAGCTCGTGATACTAAAATTTTGGATTAAAAAGTTCCTTATATAACAGGAGTCCGTGCTCAAGCCTAATGAGAAAGAGAAAGAAGAGGAAGACGATGAAGAAGAAGAAAATGAAATTGTTATTGGTACAGTTGCTTTGATCTTACTCTAGATTAATAAAATTAAATTAATCATGATTATACTTCCTAAATTTGGCCATCAACAATGTCTCTTTCGTGCTTTAAAGATTAAGAACTACTCAAGAAGATATAATGTTTTGGTAAAAAATGTGATCATAAATAAGCATCTGATCATTATTTGAGCCACTAAGTTTAATTATACCTTTTCCCCTATTAGTCGATCATCTTTTGGAAAAATAAAAAATAGATTTTGTAATCCAAACTACACATTTCCAAAGTAAAGTGTTAAGTTTTTTTTAAAAATTTGTTTCCTGTGAAATTGTTCCAATAGTAAAAATCTGCTACAATATATAACTCTTTATAGTAAGCCGAATACAATAACCTTGATAATAGAACAATAACTTCTTTAATAAGTTAAACTGCATTGATACTGTAAAAAAATCTTTACGTTGTATTCAAATCCGTCCAATAATGTGTAAGTTCTTATACCTACCTGCTCTTTCTTGCTATAATTTTCTCTCGTTCCTTAATTTTGGGACTATTTTTTTTTCTGCAAAAACAGGTGATGACCTTAAGGTGCTCCGCTGATTAGCTAGTTCAATAAAAAGATGTCAATTCATAAGTCAGCTGTGTGAGTTGTTGGTTTGTAACTTAATTGTATATGATTTTTAGTATAACCGTCTGCCAGTGTTTTTTTAAATACTAAATTATGTACATATGTGTGTTCCATAAATGACTTCAGTGAGCAATTTAGCAATTCCAATTTTGGTGGATTTTTGTGTTGTATGTTAGTGGATTATAATAAAAATAGACTTGTATAAACAAGGAAATAAAAGTTGTAGTTTAGTCTAATAACTATTATTTATTAGATCGTTTCTGATGGTGTAAAGTTTATGAAAATCATTTAAAATTCCACAATCCTTTAAAGATTACATAAAATTCTTTTTTGCTTATTATTTTTCATTATTGATTTTATGAAATGACATACTTATTTGTACTTCATGTTTTTATGTATCCCAAAAGTATTGTTCCAACCTTATCGGAAGAAGTCAATGATACTTTTTTTTGGTAAGAGGAGAAACCTGCAGCCGCTACACTTGATGCTACACGGGGTACATTTATTTAAATTGTACTCAACCTCCTTCGTGAGGAAACTTACTTGATGTTTCAGATATTATGGCATTGGAGACAACACGAGCTAGGCGTCTCCTTCATTATCTTTTATTCGTGGCGAGCCACACTTCTTTTATCGGTGGGTCCTTGTCTAGAGTTCTTTTTTTGTTGATAAAACTAACATTTCATTTCATCAAAAAACTGTCTTTACAAAGTCAGATTAATGCTTACCATCAATCTCCTAATCACTATTACAAGAATTAACTAGAGAAAAATACTATCATCAAATACAAGCTACTCCTAAGGAAATTTGTTTAAACTTTGCAATGCTTGCTGCCATCTGATCGTTGATCTCCCATATATGTTCATGTGTATAGCAATCTCCTTGCATATCTCATCCACCATGTATCTACCTTTGTTGAATCTGATGGAGTTTCTTTCGCGCCAAATACAGTACACTGCCATCGCAAATGCTGCTGTGGTGATACCTGCTTTACAATTCTTCCTTTTAGCTATGTTGCTGATCCACACTAGTTCATCTTGCCAGCTTCCTATTTTTCTTGTAACTCCCAGCCACCTCAGTATTTTGTCCCATAATATACTAGTGTTTGGACAGCCAAAGTAGAGATGGTCAAATGTTTCCACATTACTTGCATAGAACACAAAATCTAGTGGCACTTGGATTCCAAATTTGATTAGCATGCCCACAGTTTCTATCCTTTGATGAATAGCCAACCATAGATGGAATTTGAATCGTGGATGAATCTGTGTGTGTAGATGAATGCTTTTCCAACTAACTTTGGGAAACCGAGGCAGCATCTGTGTATAAGCTCTTTAACTTGGAATCTGCCTTGTTTCACCATGTCTGTCAGAGTTGAATTGAGACTGCCTTGTACTGAGTTCATCTTCACCAAGTCTCTCTTTGCCTCTATGATTTTCCTGACCACCTATGCTGCTGTCTTAGGTGTGTTCATTGATGTAATGTCTCTATTTTTTATGTAATAACTGTGTGTCCATTTGATCCATAAAGCATCTTTCTTCATTGTCAATGCCTATAAGTGCTTCAGAAGCTTTATTCCATATCCTCATATTGATGATGTTAAATCCCCCAGCTACTTTTGGTTGACAGATCTTATCCCATGCTATCAATGTTTTCCTTGAAATGGCATTTGATCCAGTCCAAATAAAGGTCCTGCATATGGTCTCTATCATCTTCATGATCTTCTTTGGCAATAGAAAAATTTGAGCCCAATATGTTTGTATACTAAACAACACAGATTTAATACGTTGTACCCTTCCAAATTAGGATAGCATCCTAGCTGACCACCAGTTTACTCTTTCAGTAATCCTTTCCACCAGTGGTAGGCATTGGTGTATATTCAGCTTCTTAGCAGACAGTGGAACCCCCGGATACTTAAAGGGAATAAACCTCTATGTGAATCCTGTAAGTTCAAGTAATAGCTCTTTGATATGCTGTGAACACCAACTATATACATTGAGCTCTTGTCTGCATTAGCCTGAAGTCCAGATGCAACAGAGAACCTATTAAAGGCTTCCTACATTGTTTTTACTGAATTTGTGTGTGCCCTACAAGAAATTAACAAATCATCAGCAAAACAAATATGTGTCACCCCCAGTTTTTTGCATCTTGGGTGGTATTTGAACTCCTTTAAGGTGGACAATTGGCTCATCTCTCTTTGTCAGTACTCCATTACAATAACAAATAGATAGGGAGACATTAGATCCCCTTGCCTAATCCCTCTCTTGGCTTGAAAAGGCTTGGTAAGGCCACCATTGAGTACCAAAGAGTAAGACACTATTGACACACATTCCATTACCCAATGGATGAATTTCTATGGAAAGCCAAGGTCGGTGAGCATGTACCTAAGAAATTGCCAATCCAATGAGTCATAAGCCTTTCTTATATCAGCCTTGAGAACACACCTAGGAGATAGAACTGTCCTATTATAGCCCTTGAATAGCTCATAGCTAAATAGGATATTGTCAATAATGCTCCTTCCTTCTATAAAAGCAGATTGTGACTTCACAACAATTACCTCAATTACTCTTTTGATTCTTCTATTCAGGATCTTGGCAACAATTTTATACAGAGTAGTGCATCAAGAAATAGGCCTATAATCTTTTACTATTGTAGGTGATGGGACTTTAGGTATCAGGGTGATGGTTGTGCAATTCCATGCTGGATTTATTTTACCAGTATGAAAGAAGAATGAAACAGCCTCATAAATGTCTTGCCTCACTGTCATCCAATGCTTGGTGAAGAATTCTATAGGATAACCATCAACTCCAGGAGCTTTTTCATTAGGCATATCTCTCACTGCTTCATCCACCTATTCATGTGTTATCTCCTTTATTAGTTCCTGCAAATGTTGTAGTATTAGACAATCTCCTGCTTTAATAGATCTGGTATTTGGACATGGCTTTAACCCAGTGGCTTTCCCCATTAGCTGAGTGAAAAAGTTAGTGAACTCTTTTTCCACAATTTTTGGATCAGTGACCTTCACTCCCATATCATTATACACAGTAGTAATAGTATTCTTGTTGTCTCTAATTTTCAATTGTGCATAGAATTATTTAGATTTGGAATCACCATAATCAATCCATGTTGCTCTAGATTTCTGCTTCAATATCCTCTCCTCTATAATACTCCATTTGTCCAATTCAAGGACAATCTGTTTTTCCTATTCTATCAGCATCTGGTTGAAGGGATCAAGAACTAGGTTAGCTTGAGTGCATTCCAATCTCTGCCTTGTTTGTGTCAACCTTTGCTCATAGCTTGGCATCTCCTTGTTCAGACTTTTAGCCTCATATTTTAGCTTATGTAACTTCTGTCAAATAATACTCATAGGATCTGATCAAGTTGCTGCTCTGTCAACCATAGGCCTAAAGTCCTTATACTCCATTGTTACCATGTATAGCTTGAATGGCTTGGGATGAATAGTTTTCCTTTTCGATATTTGAACAATGATAGGAGAATGATCAGACACTCCAGATTCTAGTAAATCTGCTTCCACATGCCCATAGTCTTTAGTCTAGTTAAAATTGCCAAAACAGTCAATCTTACTATACACTCTATCATTTGCATTCTGCTTGTTACACCATGTAAAGAAGCAGTCCTTTGTTCTTAATGGGGTCAACTTCATATTGTCAATGCACTGTTTGAACTCATGCACCTCACTAGCAGTCACCGGCTGTCCTAACCTATCAGTTGTGGTTAGGACATTATTGAAATCTCCACTTATGAGCCAAGGGACTTGAATCTGCCCCCTACCTGCTGCAAGTCATGCCATAATATTTCCCTTTCATGCACCTTGTTCCTAGCATAGACAAATGTCAACATTATCTAGGGACTGGTCACTGGATCATCTACTGAGCAATGAATGAACTGCTCATGAATGTGGATTATCATTACTGTCAAGGTAGTCTTCCATAACACCCATATTCTTCCATTTACAGCCTCAGAATAGTTACAACAGTATCCCCAATCCTTAGCTACCTTGTGTAGTATATGTTTTGCCTTCTTTTCTTTAACTCTAGTTTCTAGACATCCAAGAATGTCTACTTTATTCTTTTGCAGAAAAAGTCTTAACTCTTTCTGTTTATAGGGCTTGTTTATCCCTCTTATATTCCAAGTGCTTATGATCATGGTGGCTTTTGGATAGGATCATCATTTATTCCATTTCCCTATGTAGAACTCTTCCCACACTCTTTCAAAATAGTAAATCTATTAGAGGTGCTAGCTTCTACAGTTTTGACCTGTTGCATAACTGGATTGTTCTGCATCCTACTTTTTTCATTCCTGCTTGTCATCTGCATACTTTGAGCAGAGTCATTTTCAGTTGTATCCTGCTTAACCTTTTCTACTTCAGTTTGAGGTTGTTCTTCAATTACCTCTCCTTGTTCTTGCTGTTCTTTTGGCTTCCATTCCTGAACTACTTTCTTCCTTCTGCCCCTATTTCTTCTTTTAGGAGCCTTAAACTCAGCATCTTCATGATTCTGTTGGTTTTTCCTCCAGCATTCAAAGTTATCAAGGACAAAATATACACATTCACTACAGAACTTTGGCCTCCACTCATACAATATTTCATGTTGCCTAGTGTCAATAGGAGTTACAATCTCTATATTCTCCACCAAAGGCTTAGTAATGTCAACTTTCACTAGTACTCTAGCATAGGAAATTTTGTTCAAATCTGCTGTGAATCTGTCAGTGTACATTGGTAATCCTACAGCACTAGTCACCTTGCTCAATACATCAGCAGTCCAGTATCCAACAGGTAAACTAAGGAAGTGAATCCACAAAGGAATTGTAGTTATACACTTAGGGTCAAAATGGAAATCCCTTTCCCAATTCTACAGAATAAATGGCTTATTGTGATACTAATAAGGCCCTCCTTGTATGACTAGATCCCTTTCCTCAATTGTTTTAAATTGAAACACATAATACCCATCCTTATGATATAGAATTTGGGGTTTGGTGACAAAATCCCACAAAGATTATACATAGATTTCCATAGATTTCTCATACGGAGCATCACCAAGTACATACCCAATTAACGGGAGGATCTCTTATACTCGCAGAAATGGATGGAGAAATCTGGACAAAACCGATCAACCCAGACGCAATCAAGCGATACTATGTGTAACTCTTTATGCTTTTCTCAAATGATGTAAACTGAACTACGCCCGGCCTGATTCCCGTTTAAGAGGGGATATGTAGGCAGACCTATAGGTTCGGTCATAATTCAATAAAAATCTTATTTTCCCCAGCAATCAAAAATTAGGGTAGAATTTTGAGGAGGACCCTCAAATTCCAAAGCAAGTTCAGCCGATCGCAGCATGTACAGTGGTCAGAGACGCCAATCCATCTAGCTGGGACAGAATTTTGAGGAGGACCATCAAAATTCCATAGCAAAAGGAGGTTGCAATGTCTTGGATCTTGTCACGGTCGTTGGTTCATCTAAAATTCTTAAGATATATTTCTTACTATGTCTTTACAAAACTATGCATGCTTGCTTGTAAGGTAACTCTGTTTAGCCAAAGCTAACCCGATTATTTGAACAGGATCTTCATTCCAGGCAAAGCAAGTCGAGCGAGGCGACAAAGACACGAACCGACCTCCCTTTTATAGAACTCACGATTTTTCTTTGGTGCAGGAACAAAGAATAAACTTGCCTCGAAGTCACAGCCTTCACAACAATCGCAATACCGAATCTACGACTAGCTAAGAAATTCTGCTACTATATTCTATTTGTTCTATTCTCTGCATAAGGCTAAACTCTGCCTTCACCTTGCATAAGGCTAAACGCTTCCTTCACTTGCATAAGGCTAATCTCTGCCTTCACCTACATGGGACTAAGCCATGTCCCACATCCTGCATGAGGCTAATCTCTGCCTTCATCTGCATAAGGCTAATCTCTGTCTTTACTTGCATAAGGCTAATCTCTGCCTTCATCTGCATGGGACTAAGCCTTGTCCACATCTTGCATGAGGTTAAGCTCTACCTCCACATTTGCATTAGGCTAAGACCTGTCTCCACATCTGCATAAGGCTAATCTCTGCCTTCGCCTGCATGAGACTAAGCCCTGTCCCACATCCTGCATGAGGCTAAGCTCTGCCTCCATCTGCATAAGGCTAATTTCTGCCTTCGTCTGCATGGGACTAAGCCCTATCCCACATCTTTCATGAGGTTAAGATCTACCTCCACATTTTCATAAGAATAAGATCTGTCTCCATACCTGCATGAGGCTAAGCTTTGCCTCCAATTTACATTCTTTCGCCGAGACTAATTGATGTCTCTCAAACATTATCTACTTTGCTCCTCTTTCGGGCTAAGCTCTGCCCTCGGCTTCGTAAGACTAAGACTTGTCTTGCTAATTTTATCATCATATTATTGCATCTCATAGGCTGAAATATCGCCAACTTGTCCAAAGGCGTCATAGTCTAAAGGCATCATCCTCATAGCTGGAATGTAACGACCCGGTCAGTCGTTTTGAGATTTAGCGCCCCGATCCCCTAATAACTACTTCTCCCATGTCTATTTATGTTATTGAAATTTGTCGGAGTATTGAGTGGTAAAATTCGGAGTGATTTTGGACACATAGTCCTTAAATGTGGATTTTAGCCTTTGAAATCAGGCTGTAGCTAGAGTTGTGTGAAGATGGATCCGGAATGGAATTCTGTCAACTCCGTTAGCTCCGTTGGGTTATTTCAGGTTTAGGAGCATGTTCGGAATGTGTTTCGAGGCCGGTTGTAGATTTAGGCTTGAATTGCGAAAGTTAGAATTTCGGCGATTTCGGCCGATAGGTGAAATTTTGATATCGGACTCGGAATGGAATTTCAAAAGTGACAACACGCTCGTAATGTCATTTATGACCTTTGTGCAAAATTTGAGGTCATTCGGATAAGTTTTGACGTGATTCGGCATCATATGTGAATTTTGGAAGTTTCATAAGTTCTTAGGCTTGAATATATGCATAATTGATGATTTTGATATTATGACATGTGTTTTGAAGGCTCTACTAAGTTTGAATAAAGTATTAGGACTGGTTGGTAGGTTTGGTTGAGGCCCCGGGGGTCTCGGGGGTGTTTCGGAGGCTCAACGGGTGATTTTGGAACTTGGAACACAGCTGAACCATTGCTGGTTCTGGTGTTCCGCACCTGCAGATGGGGAACCACAGGTGCGGACACGCAGGTGCGGATTTGGGGCTCGCATATGCAGAATTTAGGAAGGGTCTACCAGTGGTCGCAGGTGCGGTCTGTGTTGCACAGGTGCGGAACCACAGATGCAGCCAAGTGACAGCAGGTGCGGCCCCAGCCCTGTTAAGTGACTTTCTGCACCTGCGATGGATTTTCCGCAGGTGCAGTCCAAGATTCGCAGGTGCGGTATCCTTGGGTTGTTTATACAAAATTCCGAGGGTTTGAAATTCATAACTCCAAAAATGATTTAGAGCTCGGGTTTTGGCGATTTTCAGTAGGTTTCGAAGAGGAGATTCATAGATAACGTTTCCTAACCATAATTTACTTGTATACCATTAATATCTATAAATTTCCTCAATATAATCAATGAATTTGGATGAAAACCCATGAAATTGGAATGAAACTCCCCCAAGTAGAAATCTGAGGATTTAGGGAGATTTAGACGTCGGATTTTGATTATTCTTGTTCGAGTGAGTTCGTGAGTGAATGGGTGTTCAGAATTTGTAAATTTTTATCCGTTTCCGAGACGTGGGCTCGGAGGACTTTTTGGGCGAATTTCCTAATTTCTTGTATTAGCTTCAAACTTATTAACTATTTTTTTTCCTTGAAATGATATTTACACTATGCAATCAAATTGACTAGATTTGGGCCACCATACCCGTGGTAAGAACGTGGTATTGAGTTGATTAGCGCAGTCAAGGTAAGTGGCTTGCCTAACCCTATCGTGGGGACTTCCCCTTAGGCATTTTTATACTGATTTTGTTACGTGGACGCCGTGTACGTGAGGTGACGAGGGCGTACACGGGTCATTGTTTCTAAAATTCCACTTTTCCTTCCATGCAATCACTCATTTTCTTTCCTATATTACTGTTTCCTATCTTAACTGAGTAGTTAGCCTAAGAATAAGCATGCCTACATGTCCTTACATGATTTCCTCTTATTTGCTACTAGTTGCACCATGCTTAGGTATTTTTACTTTATTATTGCCTGTTTTTTTTCCTGAACTATTTAAATTGGGACTACGAACCGAGATCCGGGAGCTTTCCCCCTGTACTGCATTGCATATTTAAATTTGGAACTACGGACCGAGATCCGGAAGCGTTCCCCCTATACTGCATTGCATATTTAAATTGGGACTACGGACGGAGATCTGATAGCTTTCCCCATGTACTGCATAGCATATTTAAATTGGGACTACGGACTGAGATCCGGGAGCTTTCCCCTTGTACTGCAATGCATATTTACTGTTGATATATATGTTGTGCTGAGCCGAGGGCTCTCTTTCTGTTATTAATTCTTCCAGTTTCCATTAATCCTATTTATCATTGCTTATCTATATTGCACTATTTAAATTTATAACTGACTTGTTTTAAAACTCAGTAGAGCCTCGACCTGACCTCGTCACTACTTGACTGGGGTTAGGCTTGGCACTTACTGAGTACCGAATGTGGAGTACTCACGCCCTTTCCTGCACATGTTTTTCTCATGTGCAGATCCAGGAACCAGTACACAACACTGTGGCTAGGAGTACCCTAGTAGCTGTTCAGGAGATCGCGAGGTAATTCTGCTGCGTCCGCAGAATCTCATGAGTCCCCTTCCACTCCAGTATAGATATAGGAGATATATAGATACATTTTCCTTATTCCTTTGTATAGAGCTACAGTAGTTTAGAGTTTGTGACTTTGTGACGTTCCGTGTTTTGGGAAAGTAAAAGATGTAAATGCTGAGCGGTAAAAATTTATAGTATTGCTTCTTCTTTACTGTTTCTATTATTGTTTTGTCTTATTTTCCGTAAATTTTAGGCTTACCTAGTCGTAGAGACTAGATGCCATCACGAGACCGTTCGGAGGGTAATTCGGGTCGTGACCTAATTCTATCATCATATTATTGCATCTCATGGACTAAAATATCGCCAACTTGTCCAAAGGCGTCATAGTCTAAAGGCATCATCCTCATAGCCGGAAGACACCATGTCATGGCCTGAGGATCTTTCAAATTTGCATATCATTATTCAAAGGCGTCATGGTTCGAAGGCACCAACTTCATGGCCCGAGAACATCATTTCATGGCATGCGTATCTCTCACAGAAAAATTCATGGCCGGGGACATCATGGTCTAAAGACGTCATCCTCAACCGTCCGAAGACAGTTTTCATAGTCCAAAGGGAACCTGTATCATGTTTAAATTTCTGCACAATATATGCTTGTAGTATCTTTATTCGCAGGTGACTCGGTAAGAAACTGCTATCCCAATAGGAGAAATCCCGCTCCGAGCCCTTCGACTATCTCAAACCTGACTTCTCCCATAAAACTATTCCTGTACCTATCCTGAAACATTGTGTTCGTTCTTGTGACGACTTCATCGGACTATTCCGCCGATGAATCCAGAACTATACATGGCTGATTCCTGTAAAACCAGGGATATATAGGCAGCTCAGAAGCCGGAGTGCGGCCTAAATCTACCAAACCATCTCGATCGGTCAAAATTGGCCATCATATCTTTATCCGACAACTCTTTCATCCTTTTCGGGTAAAGAGGGGCAGCTTCTGATACCCAATTTTTCCCTAAAATAGTTTTAAAATGCATATATGTCTTCAAAATCATGCATTAGCATCAATTGGTATTTTTTCATACTTTCTACATTTTTAATTAATTTACCCAGTATTTTATTTCTAATAAATAATTACCAAATTGCATCAAAAATGATTTCAAAAATATTTCTTAATTTAATTTACTATTTATGGCCTTATTAAGTCTAAATTATTCCATAAATAGCCAAATTGGCACCTTTTGGCTATAATTGCAATAACTTTGTAATTATAGCCCATGCATATAATTTTTGTGTTATATTACTAAAACTTAGTCCTTCGTATTTTTAAATACTAACCATTTTAAAAACATTTCTATGCCTGAAATTTATTTTTTTATAATTAGTAATTATTTTACAAATTATTTTAATTAATTTATTTGGGGTATTTAATAAATAGCCTTGTTTAATTTCAATTAGCCTAAGTGTACCAGCCAACACCCTTTAAGACCAGCCCAAAAGACCCTAGGCCTAAACCCCTTACCTACCCGACCCAATTCTTGTCTAATCCTGGCCGTTGATCATTTTTTATCAACGGCCCAGATCCTTCCTACCATAATTAAACCTAAACTACCCCCCCCCCAAACCTCTCATTCTCTCCTCTCACCCGCCGTCACCCCTTCCCCTTCTCTCTCAGATGCTCTCTAATCCTAACCCTAACTCTCCCTCGCCGTCACTCATCTCGAAATTTTATTCCGGGCATACGCCCAAGTCCCATATTTTACTACGGACCGTCAGAATCCGGGTCCGATTCCGGGTCTGTTTACTCAAAACATTGACCAAAGTCAACTAAAAATCAATTTTAACTCTCAAAAATTATTATTTCATATATTTTCAAATAAAGGCTTTTTGGATTCACGCCCGGACTGCGCACAAAATGAGGTAAATAAAAATAATGTTTTTAAAGCTAACAAGTCTGGAATGGAGTTTTAAATCATAAGATGACCCTTTGGGTCATCACAATCTCCACCTCTTAAACAAACGTTCGTCCTCGAACGGACATAGAAAAGTACCTGAACTGGCGAACAAGTGTGTATATATAATCCCCAAGTCCGACTCGGACTCCCAAATAGCTGGCTCAACAGGCTGACCTCTCCACTGCACTCGAACTGAAGGGTAACTCTTTGACCTCAACTGACGAACATGCCGGTCTAGAATGGCTACCGGCTCCTCCGCATAAGTCAAATCCTTCTCCAATTGGACAGAGCTTAAATCTAACACGCGGGACGGGTCACCATGATATTTTCAGAGCATAGACACATGGAATGATGGATGAACTGAGGATAACCCTGGAGGCAAGTCTATAAGCTACCTCCCCCACTCGCTCAAGGATCTCAAATGGCCCGATATACCAAGGGCTCAACTTTCCCTTCTTCCCAAATCTCATAACACCCTTCATGGGCGAAACCTGAACTAATACCCTCTCTCCGACCATGAATACTACATCATGAACTTTATGGTCGCCATAACTCTTTTGCCTGGACTGAGTTGTACGAAGTCGATCTTGTATAATCTTGACATTGTCCAAGGCCTCCTGAACTAAGTCTGTACCTAACAATCGAGCCTCTCCCGGCTCAAACTATCCAACTGACGACCTGCACTGTCTACCATATAATGCCTCCTACGAAGCCATCTGAATTCTCGACTGGTAGCTGTTATTGTAGGCAAACTCCGCTAACGGAAGGAACTGATCCCAAGAACCTCCAAAGTCAATAACACATGCGCGGAGCATGTCCCCCAAGATCTGAATAGTACGCTCGGACTGCACGTCCGTATGAGGATGGAATGTTGTGCTCAACTAAACCCATGTACCCAACTCACGTTGTACTGCCCTCCAAAAGTGCGAGGTAAACTGCGTACCCTGGTCAGAAATGATAGACACGGGCACACCATGAAGGCGAATGATCTCCCGAATATATATATCTCTGCCAACCTCTTCGAGGTATAAGCACTTTCCACCGGAATGAAATATGTTGATTTAGTCAGCTTATCCACAATAACCCACACGGCGTCGAACTTCATCTGAGTCTGTGGGAGTCCAACAACGAAGTCCAATTTAATACCCTCCCACTTCCACTCAGAAATCTATATCTGCTGAAGCAAACCACCGGGTCTCTGGTACTCATATTTCACCTGTTGACAATTCAAGCCTCGATCCACATAAGCAACAATATCCTTATTCATCCTCCGCCACCAATAATGTTGCCGCAGGTCCTAGTACATCTTGGCAGCACCGGGTGAATAGAATACTTAGAACTGTGAGCCTCCTCAAGGATCAACTCACGAAGCCCATCAACATTAGGCACACACACTCGACCCTGCATCCTCAAAACACCGTCATCTCCAACTGTAACCTGCTTGGCACCACCGTGCCGAACTGTGTCCCTAAGGACCATCAAGTGAGGGTCATCATTCTGTCGATCTCTGATATGCTAGAATAAGGAAGATCGAGCGACTGTACAAGCTAAAACACGGTTGGGCTCTGAAATATCCAACCTCACGAACTGATTGGCCAGAGTTTGAATATTTGAAGCTAGCGGCCTCTCACCGACTGGAATGAATGTCAGGCTGCCCGTATTCACTGCCTTCCTACTCAATGCATCGGCCACCACATTGGCCTTTCCGGGATGGTACAATATAGTGATGTCATAGTCTTTCAATAGCTCTAACCATCTCCTCTACCTCAAATTGAGATCCTTTTTCTTAAACAAGTACTGAAGGTTGCGATGATCCGTGAAAACCTCACACGACACGCCATAGCGATAGTGCCTCCAAATATTCAACGCGTGAACAATGGATGCCAACTCTATGTCATGTTGATACCCAATTTTCCCTAAAATAGTTTTAAAAAGCATAAATGTCTTTAAAATCATGCATTAGCATCAATTGGTATTTTTCCAAAATTTCAACATTTTTAATTAATTTGCCCAGTATTTTATTTCTAATAAATAATTACCAAATTGCATCACAAATGATTTCAAAAATATTTCTTGATTTAATTTACTATTTATGGCCCTATTAAGTCTAAACTATTCCATAAATAGCCAAATTGGCACCTTTTGGCTATAATTGCAATAACTTTGCAATTATAGCCCATGCATATTATATTTGTGTTATTTTACCAAAAATTAGTCCTTTGTATTTTTAAATACTAAATAATCATTTTAAAAACATTTCTATGCATGAAATTCATTTTTTATAACTAGTAATTATTTTACAAATTATTTTAATTAATTTATTTGGGGTATTTAACAAATAGCCTTGTTTAATTTCAATTTCAGCCTAAGTCTACTAGCCCAACACCCTTTAAGACAAGCCCAAAAGACCTCGGCCCAAACCCCTTACCTACCCGACCCAATTCTTGTCTAATCCTGGTCGTTGGTCATTTTTTATCAACGACCCATGTCCTTCCTACCATAATTAAACCTAAACTACCCCCCCACCCCTCCCCAAACCTCTCATTCTCTCTTCCTACTGGACATCACCCCTTCCCCTTCTCTCTTAGATGCTCTCTAATCCTAACCCTAACTCTCCATCGACGTCACTCATCTACCGCCGTCCATGGTGGTTTCTCACCACCCCCAGGCCTCTAATGGTCTCTCCTATACTGGTTACCTCTGTCTCTAAGGTCCTCAATGGACTAGGGTTAGTCCGCTTACGCCTTTGTCTCCTTCTTGCTTGCTTCAGGTCATTCTGGTTAGATTTCGAGTAAGATCTTCTTATTTCTCCTTAAAGCTATGGATTTCTAAGCCTATGTCTTCATCTATGTGTTATTTTTTTAAAACCCCAATTTCGTCCTTTGAACTTCTCAGATCTATACAGATCTGAGATGGATCGAACTTATTTCACATGTTTTTATGAAAATCTTCTGATTTTTCGAGTGGCTTTCCATTTTCCTAAACTATGGCTTCCTGAAAATTCTTTTCTCCAAAATGTTTTCTGACTTTAAATGTTTAATCTTCTATTCTTATGTGTTTTTGAACGATTATGTTGAGTTTGCCTCGACCCTAACCAGTTTATGGTAAAACCCCAATTTTTTTGACATTTTTGTTTGGATTCTGAGTTTGACTAGGTTACTTGTGTACTGTTTTCATTCTATGTTTTGATTCTCATGATTTTCCTTTAGCTTAACTCGATGTCTTGTGATTTTTACCCTAGTATGTCTCTAATAGGTTTTGTGATTCTATTATCGACTGATCCTGTATGTTTATACTTGGCTTATTTGTTTATTCATGGAAAACCTACATTTTTCCCTTTAAATCAGTGTTATTTTGAGTTTTGATTCACTGATTTGTACCGTTAAAACTTATATGTTGATTCTTGATTATTCCTTTATTTGCGACCTTATTTATTTTCTTGCCTTATTTGGATTAACTGTGATGCTTACAAATTCTTCAAAATTGTTTCCTTAATTAAACTCCTGTTTACTTATCCCTAATTGCCCACTATGTTCTTAAACCTTACTTGATATTTCTTTCCTTAAATATTGTCCTGCTCTACAGTTTGTTGATTACCCCTTAATTAGGGGAGACTTTACTGATTCTATGCATGATTCATTCTGTAAATTTCCCTAATTGCTGAATAATTGATCTTTTACCTTATTCTGTTTAATTCTTAACTACTATATATACTCTCTTCTATTCTCACTTATACACACAAACATTAGTTCACAACACTCTTACACTTAAATGCTCTCTCTGTTCTTCTCTGTTCTTCTCTGTTACTTGCACTCTTCATTGATTTAGCCGGTTGTAATCCAAGGCTAGCTATTGCACAACATCTACTCTATACTCTGTGTTCTTCTCTCCCTAACTGGTATGTCCTGATTCAATTTCGAAGCCTAAAACTCTACGTGTTTCATTATTATTTTAATTCATTAATTATGAGTTCCTATCTTGTTCCTGTTTACTATCTTGTTTTCTCCAATATGTAACTAGCATGTCTAAACTACATTGCCTAATTTCTGTTTCACCTATCATCTCTGAATTTTTTTCTGTTAAATCTGTGATCAGTGTGTCTAATCTATACTGATCTACCTACCGATTTATCTAGCATGTTCAATCTGTTTGTTCAGTATGATAGCATGTTTAAACTATGAACACTTGTGATGTTTGCCCAGTTTGTTCACTTAGGTTCTTGCTTGGTCTGTTTTGCTAAGTTGTCTAGTATCTCAAAGTAACTCTGGCCATGTACCCAACTTGTCCAATGTTAGTATATTTTCCACATGGCTGTTTTGTGATCCTTGCTCTATGTCTCTAGCTAACTTGTTAATCCTATAAACTCTGGAAAAACTTTTGTGCATCCTGTTGTTTATGTGTGCTACTATACACTGATGTGTATTCTATGTGTCCCCAATTCCCCACTATCCCTGTGTGAAACCTGTTGTTGAGTAATGTTGGACCTAATTGTTCTAGGTTGTTGGCTGATTTTCAAAGCATTTTCATACTGTTATCTAACTACTTTACTACTAAATCAGTTTTTCATTCTTTCAGAAAAAAAAACCTTTTTACTTATAGAGTCATTCCAATATTGTTTTCTTGTCAAAACCTTTTCAAAACTATGTCAAACACTCTCACTTTACTCTTAAGTCCCTAAGTTCTGCCCCTCCAGTGTGTGTACTGCCTTGGGATCCACTTGAGATTCCTTTGAACTCTGGCACACTGGGGCTGGCCATTCCACACTGCTCTTACTCAATCCCTGTTATGAAAAGTCTAGGTGTGAGCACTGCTCAGGATCCTTGAGGTCCTTAGGTAACTCTGACACACTTAGACATGAATTTGGCTACGAAATCCTTGGCATTTGAGACTATTGAAGGACTGGCATTTTCAGGTTTGCTTTGGGCCTACTTCAGGCTCCCTATAGTTTAATTTTATTCCATTTATGTAATTCATTCAATCATTGGTCTGTAATAATTAATTGTAAGCAGATATTGGGGTGGCTAGTGAAAAGGGAGGGTAGTTATATGATCTTGTTGGTAATCCTGGGTAGAAAACATGCTATAGGCTTTATATTCCGCAAATCTGCGTTAGAAGACATGCTCTAGGATTGATGTGTTCATTTGCATTCAAACTATGTTAAACCTGCATTAGATATCCTGTTTTTAGGGTTTCACGTTTATTACTTCAGTATACTTTACATCACTATTTCATGCTTTAATTTTGCACAAGTACTTTCACTTAGAGATCCTGCTACTAGATTAATAATCCTGCCTTAATAAACTGTCATTCTTGTATGTATTAGATACCATGTTCTTAGGAACCCTGTTTGCATTTGTTTGACCGTGTATATTTCGGTTTAAATGAATAATTGTCCATGAAAAGAGGTATAAACACAGTCCCCCCACATATAGATGTCATGTTTCTGAACACAAATTGGTAGAAATCGCCTGTTAAAAGCTGTATCACCTAGAACATCATGGTTGTAGGTTAAACAATTTCTTAAAATTGTTAAAACAGCTCATGTAATTGTGATTGTGCATAGTCCCCACGCCTATCCAAGCCTTAGGTGATCAATGTCCTGATATATAAAATTGGAAACTGTGCTCTGATTGTTCATAAACTGCTTAAGTCTTACAACTTTTAAATCAGTAGGCAAACTGATTAGGACCCCGCCATCGAGTTTGATATATTGTTGCATGTTTTGTGTATTACCTAGACATCCTGTCCTAGAATTCTTCAAAAATTACCTGATTTTGTGTTTGAGACGTGCTGTTTATTTGTCAATATACATGCAGAGGTAAACATGAGCCTTTAACTGCTTTTTCCCTTATCTTCTTGTCCTACATGTTATTTTTTTGTCGCCTATATTTTTTCCTTTTAAAAACCTTAGGGCTTGTCTAGAACTGCCCAGATTTAGAGGTCCTAAACTCCTCGGGGATCACAAGGTAGGGACAGGTAACAGAACGCTTAGAGTTCATTAATAAAAACTCGCTTAATAACCACTAAGGGGGTGGGATAATGGGTAGTAAAAGGATATGATGACCTATGCGCTAATGCAACTTGTAGCCCCTCATTGAGGAGTGATTACCGGGCGTTGCATGGATATGATCTTATAGGATAAATAACGTAGGACCTCATTCACCCCATTCGCATATGTGTGCTTAAACTGCTTATCTATCTAAAAATCTCTTTCACATATGTGTGCTTAGACTGCTTATCTGTTAAAACCTTAATTATTTTACATATGCGTGACTGTCTATTTGTTACTTGACTAATTCACAAAGTAAGTTTGGTTGGGACCCATCGTTGTGGACTTCGAGGGGTGCCTAACACCTTCCCCTTGAAGTAACTTCAAGCCCTTACCCATTATCTCTAGTTGTATAATTAGTGTTATAAATGACCCGTAGTAGGTGCCCTAACGCACCTTAATTCGTTAACTGGCGACTCTTCAATTCCTTATATCCCATTTCCCAAAAGGAAATGAGTTGTCCCAATAATGTCGAAAACCCTGACTATCCATAAGGAGAGAAAAAGGGGGACGCGACAAGTCATGGACAGGATAATTCTTCTCATGAAACTTCAACTTCCGAGAGTCATATGCAATCACCCTGCCCTCCTGCATCAATACCGCTCTAAGCCCTACACGGGAGGCATCACAATATACCGTGAAAGATCCTGAACCTGATGTTAACACCAAAATCGGTGCTGAAGTCAAGGCTTTCTTGAGCTTCTGAAAGCTCGCCTCACACTCGTCCGACCATTTGAATGGGGCACCCTCCTAAGTCAATTTAGTCATCGGGGCTTCTATAGATGAGAACCCCTCCACGAACCGATGGTAGTAACCTGCCAAACCCAAGAAACTCCTGATCTCCGTGGATGAAGTGGGTCTAGGCCAGTTCTTGACTGCCTCTATCTTCTTAGGATCTACTTGAATACCCTCTGCTAATACAACGTGACCTAAGAAAGCTACTGAATCCAACCAAAACTCGCACTTTGAAAATTTAGCATACAACTGGCTGTCCCTCAAAGTCTGAAGCGCTATTCGGAGGTGCTTGGAGTATATCATAATGTCATCAATAAATACAATTACTAAGGAATCCAGATAAAGCTTGAACACCCGATTTATCAAGTCCATAAATGTTTCTGGGGCATTAGTCAAGCCAAAAGACATCACCAGAAATTCATAATGCCCATACCTCGTCCGAAAAGCTATCTTAGGGACATCGGATGCCCTAATCTTCAATTGATGGTAGCCCGATCTCAAATCCATCTTCGAAAACACCCCGGCACCCTGAAGCTGATCAAACAAATCATCAATTCTTGGTAACAGATACTTATTCTTTATAGTGACTTTGTTCAACTGCCGGCAATCTATACACATCCTCATCGATCCATCCTTCTTCTTCATGAACAAACCCGGTGCACCCCAGGGCAAGACACTAGGTCTAATGAAGCCTTTATCAAGCAAATCTTGCAGTTGTTCTTTCAATTCTTTCAATTTGGGTGGGGCCATCCAGTATGGAGGAATAGAAATGGGCTGAGTGACCAGAGCCACATCAATGCAAAAATCAATATCCCTGTCGGGTGGCATCCCCGGCAGGTCTGCAGGAAACACCTCGAGAATCTCACGAACAACAGGCACCGAATCTATAGAAGAAACCTCAGCACTAGAATCACGAACATGAGCCAAATAGGCCAAACACCCCTTCTCGACCATACGACGAGCCTTCGTATAAGAAATAACCCTGCTGGAGGAATGACCAGGAGTCCCTCTCCACTCTAACTGAGGCAACCCCGGCAAGGGTAATGTCACTGTCTTGGCGTGACAGTCCAAGATGGCATAATAAGGCGACAACCAATCCATACCCAATATGACATCAAAATAAACCATGTCAAGGAGCAAAAGGTCTACACTGGTTTCAAGACCCTCAATAACGACCACACACGAGCGATACACACGATCTACAACAATAGCATCCCCCACGGGCGTAGACACATAAATAGGGACACTTAAGGAATCGCGGGGCACAACCAAATACGAAGAAAAATAAGATAACACATAAGAGTAAGTAGACCCCAGATCAAACAGAACTGAAGCATCTCTATTGCAAACTGAAATGGTACCTGTGATAACAACATCGGAGGACTCCGCCTCATGTCTGGCCGAAAATGCATACAATCGGGGCTGGGCTCCACCACCCTGAACCATGTCTCTGGGACGACCTCTGACAGGCGGACCTCCACCTCTAGCGGGTTGGCCCCTACCTTTGGCTGCCTGAACCCTACCCCTAGATAGCTAGGCAGGTGGTGTGGCAGATGGTGCCAGAACTATAGCACGAGAACCCTGATACTGAGAACAACCCAATGTGCGAGGGCAATATCTAGCAATGTGCATCGGGTCACCACAAGTATAACAAGACTTCGGCTGCTGAGACTGCTGGCCGGAAAACTGACCCTGTCGACCTGTATAACCACCTTGAAAACTCTGGAGAGGAGGTGCACTAATAGGAGATGGATGATTAGAATAAGGAAAGTAAGAGCCACAACCATCTGGATCACCATGGGATTTCTGAAGTGCTGAATGGAATGGCCTGGAAGAATGGCCTCTACTAAAAGTAACCCAGCCTCCAGATGAGGCACCGTTGAATCCACCAAAATGGCAAGGTCTCTTGTCTGACCCCTGAACTCCTAATCCAAGAACCATCTCAACACTCCTAGCCACATTGGCCGTATCCTGAAAGGAAATCTCGCTCCGCGTCTCCTTATCCATCTGCAACCTGATAGGCTTGGCGAGGCCCGCAATAAATCTCCTAACACTCTCTCTCCCTGTGGGTAGAAAAAGAGTAGCATGACGAGCCAAATCCATGAAACGGGTTTCATACTGCGTAACAGTTGAGTTGCCCTGCTGGAGAGGCTCAAACTGACGACGGCTCTCCTCTCTAGTAGTAATACGTAAAAACTTCTCCAAGAAGAGGTGTGAAAACTGGTCCCAAGTAAGGGCAGGTGACCCAGATGGTCTAGTCAATAGATAATCTCTCCACCATTTCTTGGTAGAACCAGTCATCTGGAAAGCAGCAAAGTCAACCCCATTAGTCTCCAACATACCCATGTTCCGAAGAACCTCATGAAAGCTATCAAAGTATTCCTGGGGGTCTTCTGAAGTGGCACCACTGAAATGAACAGGGAAAAACTTGATAAACCTATCCAATCTTCACAAAGCATCGGAGGACATAGCCGTCCCATCAGCGAGTGGTGCTACAGCAACTGGCTGAACTACCCCAACTGGATGGGTTGCTGGGGTCTGAATCTGAGGAGTAATCTACTCCAGAATGTGGGTAGCAGGAGTCTGGGCTCCTCCTCCAGCCTGAAACACGGTTGCTGCCACGGGGAATGCGTCAGTCTGGGATACACTCTCCATAAGGCCCACTAGTTGGACCAAGGCATCCTGGAGCACTGGGGTAGCAATAAACCCCTCTGTGATCTGAGTTGGTCCCGCCGGAACGGTCTGAGCTGGAGCCCCCTCATCAAGCTCTCTGTGGGGCTCCGCTGCTACAGCCACTGCTTGATCACTAGGCTGATTCTTGCCCCTGCCTCGGCCTCTGCCACAACCTCAGCCTTTGCCCCTTGTAGGAGTTGTTGCTGCTGCAGGATCCGGTTGCCGGTCAGCAGAAGAAGAGGTACGTGTTCTCGTCATCTGCGAGAGAATAAGAATAGAAGAGTTCAATCAGTATTGGGATAACAAGAATCGTACGACAGAGTTGAATAAAAGTGAACTTGTTCCTAACTTTATAGCCTCTGAGAGATAAGTACAGATGTCTCTGTACCGATCCCTCAGACTCTATTAAGCTTGTCCGTGAATAATGAGACCTAAGAAACTTAGTGCTCTGATACCAACTTGTCACGACCCGAATTTCCACCGTCGGGACTGTGATGGCGCCTAACGCTATTCTTGCTAGGAAAGACAACATTAGAGGGTTATGACATTTAAAACAATTAAAAACATATACTAAGTCTTTCTACCATCCAACATATAATACCAAAATAATCTATGAAACAATAAAACGATACTATGAAACTAATACTAATATCTAGTTACCCAGGGTTTGGAGTCACAATTCACGAACCACTAAGAATTACTACAAGTATTTGGCTGAAAGAAAATATATAATTGTTTTGAACTAAATAAAACAGAAACTGGATAATAAGGAAGAGACTCCAGGAATCTGTGGACGTCGGCAGATCTACCTCGTGTCTCCACGCAGAAGTGTCAGCTACTACTCAAAATCAACTCTGGCCTGAACTTGGATCTGCACAAGAAGTGCAGAGTGCAGTATCACTACAACCGACCCCATATACTAGTAAGTGTCAAGCCTAACCTCGACAAAGTAGTGACGAGGCTAGGACGGGACACCACATAAAAACCTGTACATATATAATCATGCTAGTAGAAGTAACAACAAATAAAGAACTTAAAACAGTAAATTAAGAATTTAAAACAGCAAACAATGGGATGGGGACATGTAGTAGGGAATTTCAACATAAGTAATGAGAAAATGAGAAGATATAAATAAACGGTGATCAACAAACCAATTAAGCAATTAAAATAGAAAGCAAATCTGCATGGCATCACCCGTCGTGCTTTTACTCTCAGCCTCACCAAATAATGAATAAGAATGCACGCGATCACCCTTTGTGCTTTTACTCTCAACCTCACAATATAAATAAATTATGCACGGCATCACCTTTCGTGCTTTAAACTCTTCCTCATAATAATAATAATTTATGCACGGCATCACCCTCCGTGCTTTACACTCTTCCTCACCATTTAAATAAATTATGCACGGCATTACCCTTCGTGCTTTACACTCTTCCTTGCCAGTCACAGAATCATTAACAACAGGTAAAGAGGAATTTCACAAGAAATCAGTGTTTCATCAAAATTACTTTCACAATTTAATATCTCAACCTCAAACCAAGATTTATAATGTTATCCATCTGCGTGAGACCAGATATAATTCTTCTAACATTTCAGTAGCAACAATAAGCATGGATAACTGGCTTGAAGGCTACAAGAATAACAAGGATGAACTTTCACTCGCATGTTAAGACTCGACTACAATGTATAGCTACTTGTCACCTCACCCATACATCGTATTCAACAACAAAACAAGTAGCAAGCAGTCACACAACACCTATTCCCTCAAGTTAAGGTTAGACACAACATTTACCTTGATTTCGCAGGCCACTCACTCCTCAAGTACAACTGTTCCTTTAGAATTCACCTCCAATCCACTCGTATCTAATCATAATCAGTTCGATATCATTAATTATTGCTAAAGGAATTAACTTTAATGCATAATTATGGTTTTCCTAAGTTTTTCCAAAAAAGGTTAAAAACCGACCCCGTGCCTGCTTGGTCCAAACTCGAGGTTCGGACCAAAATCCGGTTATCTGTTCACCCGAGCCCGAATATGTAATTAGTTTCAAAATTCGACCTCAATTCGAGGTCTAAATTCCAATTATGAAAAATTCCCTAACTCTACCCAAACCCCCAATTTCTACCATGAAACCCCTAGATTTTTTATTGAAACGTGATGAAAAACAATGGGCAATTGAGAAAATAGTTTAGAATCATTTACCAACACTTTGGGGAAGAACATATCTCTTGAAAATCTCCTCTAAGCCTTCTCGGTTTTGAAATATGAAAGAATGGCCTAATCCCATTTAAGGTTCTGTTTTAATTCGCTAGATAGGCCTTCATCGCGTTCGCGAGGGGCCTATCGCGTTCGCGGCGCTTTGCGGCCCAAAGGCCTACACGTTCGCAATGTGCTATTCGTGTTCGCAATGCTTAGCCCACCTAACCATCGCGTTCGCGGCTCAGTGGTCGCGTTCACGAAGGCAACTCGAGGTCCCAGCCCAGCTTCCAAAACACTATGCATTCGCGTGAGGCCAGACACGTTCGTGAAGATTTAACCCCCCCCCCCCCCCCNACCACGAAGCACAACGCATCAGTGCACCAGAAACAACAACACACCAGATTTTTCTAAGTTTAAAACATCCCGAAGCCTACCTGAAACTCACCCAAGCCCTCGACCTCCAAACCAAATATGCACACAAGTCTAAAAACATCCCACAGACTTTCTCGTGCGATAAAATTGCTAAAATAACACCTAAAACTATGGATTTAGCATCAAAACTCGTGAATTCCTCAAGAACATTTCAAATTCACTATATTCTCAACCGGACATCTGAATCACGTTAAATAAACTCCGATTTCCACCAAATTTCAAAGACATGACATATGTGTTATAATAGACCTGTACCGGGATCCGGAACCAAGCACAAGGATCTTCTCCTTCGAAATATGGAATTTCCCACTTTGAGTAAGGAAATTCCCTTGTGAGCGACCCATTGAAGATTCACCATTTTCCCAGCTCGCGTGCGATTACTAGATCCCATAAGATGTAGCCCTTCAGTTGGTGCACTTCCTAGAATCCCTCCTTGTGGAGAAATCACTTTCTCCAACAATTTGTCTATTTTGTTGCCCAATTCTTCAATTCTCGAGTCATTTGATAACATGTAACTCTGTAATTGTGCTTCTAGTTTTTTTGATTAGTTCATATGTAGACTTTGACCTTGTTTCTGCTCTTGTCATCTTGAATTTCCCAGAAAGTTGCTCTGATACCAATTGTAATAGACTTATGAAATTGAAATGCGAAAATAGCTAAGAAAATTTGATTATTCAAAACCGGCTTTATTTATTGATTTCCAACTCAATTACATTGAACAATTACAAATTGAAATAGGAAAATCCAATCTGCAGCTCCATTAGTAAGATCAAACTTGAAAGAAGAAGAAGAATAAGAAGAATAAGAAGAAGAAGAAGAAGAAGAAGAAGAAGATTGAGAAGAGAGAATGAGAGTTGGAATTTTTGAGCCCAATTGATTCTGTTATAATAGCTCAGCTCCACATAACAACCCACTAACTCCCTAATTATCTCCACCGTTGGATTAAACCCATCTGAACCCTTGGATCTTATTTTTTGTCTTCTCTAATCAAGCCATGTGTCCTATTGAATCCCTAATATATTATAGATCTCCTCTTTTGACATAAGCTTTCCCAAACCTAACATATACGCAGTGTAATTTTTTGATGAAAGATGGCTAATTGACCACCCTCACCGGAGTGTAGCTTCGCTCCTATGTGATGCAATAGGGAAGTTTCTGCACAGAGAAGAAGGAAGAATATCTCTTTGTTTTGTAATTTCTAAATTTAAAAATAGAAAGTAAAAAAGGTTTTTCTTTTATTTCTTGAGTTAGGTTCCATCACTATTCCAGCTTGGTCCACTGTCCACTCTAGTCTCTATCACCCAGCTGGAAGTCAATCCAACTCTAGTTTTAGTTTTACACTTACTAATATAAATACTCGGATAAAAGAAAATTCAAATTAAAAAATTTCTAACAAAGAATTCTTTTTTGAAAAAGACTAAATAAAGAATGCGTGCAAATATAAAATAGGAGGATCAAGAAATGCTATATTTCAGAGTGTTAATTGTTGCGTTTAGAAAGAAGGGAAGACAAAAAAAAACTATTACGGTTAGTTGTAGGTTTAGCATAGAAGCGGATTTAGAATTTAAATTTTATAGATTCAACATTTTTGATTTTTACCATTAGACCCGTTATATTTTTAAATTTATGGGTTCTATCTACTATCTTTAATAATTTTAATAAACTTTTACACATAAATTTATGCTCCGTCTCGAAAGTTATGCGTTCAATTGAACCCGTAGCTATAATGTTGCACACCCCACTAGGTTTAGATCTAATTTTCCGGGCCACGTTAGATATTACTCCTTTTTCTCAATTCATTTGATACTATTTTCTTATTAGTCTTTTTAAAAAAGAATTTTCTATATTTTGTTTATTGAGAAGCATTTGTAGCCACACAAATGCTATGATTTATTCAATACAACATATCACAAAAGTCTTTATTTCTTCATTAAAATTTAAGTCAAGTCAAACTATGACAAATAAATTTAAACATAGGGAGTAGTACTAGTATATGTAATTCTTCTTATACAAGCCTTTTTTCTTGGGGAAAAACAAGAATACGAGCGACATGCTCCGAATCGCCTAAAATTTTGTGGAACCATCAGAAACTACCTAATGAATAATATTGATGCTTCACCATGAACATTCTCCGTTTTTGGTGTTTTAGGCCATAGAATTTAAGTCGGTTTCTAACTTTTTGTGCTAATATCCATGTCATCTTCATGAATTCGAGCGACGGGCTCCGAATCGCCTAAAAGTTTTTGGGCCCATCATAAATGACCCAATGAACAATTGTATTACTTTTCATGGTTGTTCCTCGTTTTTCAGCGCTTTAAGGCCATAAAACAGGAATACAACATGATTTTTGATTTTTCATGCGTCAATATCCATGCCATCTTCATGAATTCGTTCGACGAGCTCCAAATTGCCTAAAGTTTTATGTCCAATCAGAGACGACCTAATAAATAATTGTCATTTTTTCGCCATGACTATTCCTCATTTTTTAGCATTTTAGAACCATAAAACAAGAATTCATGACAAATTTCAATTTTTCTTGTGTTAATCTCCACACCATCTTCATGAATTAGGACGACGGACTCCAAACCGCATAAATTTTTGTGGACTCGTCAGAAACGACATAATGTACAGTAGTCATTACTTCGTCATGACCGTTCCTTATTTTTTGGCTTTTTGGGCCATAAAAACAGGAATTTAGTATGATTTCAAATTTTTCGTGTGGTAATATCCACGTTATCTTCATTAATTCGTGCAACAGGCTTCGACTAGCCTAAAAAAAATTTGAACCATCACAAAAGATCTAATGAACAATAGTCATTACTTCGGCATGACTGTTCCTTATTTTTTTGTCATATTTGGGACATAGAGCGGGAATTCAAGACGATTTTTATTTTTTTATGTGCTAATGTAAATGCAATCTTCATGAATTCGGGCGATGGGTTCCGAATCACATAAAATTTTGTGGGTCCATCAGAAACGACATAATGAACAATAGTCATTGCTTCTCCATGACCGTTTCTTATTTTTTAAAATTTTATTGCCATAAAACAGGAAATCAAGACGGTTTCTAATTTATCGTGTGCTAATATCCACGCCAACTTTAAGATTTCGGGTGATGGTCTCTGAATCGCATAAAATTTTGTGGGCCCATAAAAAAGACCCAATGAACAATTGCTTCTCCATGACCGTTTCTCAATTTTTAACGTTTTAGGGCCATAAAACAGGAATACTGGATCATACACAATTTTTCGCCTGAATTCATGCAGTTGGTATGGACTATAGCACATGAAAAATCAGAAATCATCCTGAATTTATGTTTTATCTTCTGAAAATACAAAAAAATGAGGAATAATCATGGAGAAGCAATGACTATTGTTCATTAGGTCGTTTCTGATGAGCATGCAAAATTTTAAGCGAGTTGGAGTCGGCTCTCCAAGTTTATGCAGATGGCATGGACTATAACACGAAAATTCAAAAATCATATTTAATTCATGCTTTACATCCTTAAAATGACAAAAAATGAGGAACCGTCATGACGAAGCAATGTCTATTGTTCATTAGATCATTTTGATTGGCCCGTAAAATTTTAGGCGACTCGAATCCGATCGATTGATTTCATACAGATGGCGTGGACTATAGCATAAGAAAAAAATAAAAATTGTCCTGAATTCCTATTTTATGGCCATAAAATGTCATAGTAAGGAACAATTATGGCAAAGCAATGAGTATTGTTCATCAGGCCGTTTCAGATGGACCTACGAAATTTCAGGCGAATAAGAGTCTGTTAATAAAATTTCTACAAAATTAGCACGTAATAATGCACACGAAAAAGTGGATATAATCACTAGCTCGTATTGCATAACCTCGAAACACTCGAAAATGAACTCGAAAGTCAATGAAATTGGTCAGTAGTAGTGTACTCGCTTTTAAACCTGTCTTTTTTTTTTCTTACACAAATTTTATGTCCTTTTTCCAAGTCACCATCACATCCTGACTAGTAGTGTTGTTCATACAAACTCGAAAAATCGAGTTAAACAGAGTAAAAAAATATATACTTATTTGATTTGATTTGGTTTTGAATTTGATTTTGAATTTCAAAAACCAAAAAATTGATTTGGTTTTGGTTTTAATAAAAAAATAATCGAAAAATCCAAGTCAAACTGACTATAACAATGACAATTTTAAATTTGTTACTACACCTATATATTTTTATTTACATTTTATACTAAGTTTCTAATTTTTATGGTACTTGTTAATTCTTTCTTTGTACTTTTAGTCTAGTTCGTTGTTATTATGTAATCTAGTTCTTTCTCGTTACATCCTAGTTGTATATTCTTTTGCTATGTATGAGAATTTATTTCATATTAAAAATGATCTAATTTTAACTAAGTTCTTAAATTATTCATCATTATTTGATTCAATTACCATAAATATATTTTTGATAAATGATAGATTTCTCAAAGAGCAACTGGTTTGATAGTGTTAAGTTGAAAATATAGTCACCGGAATATGTTTTGGTAGTGTATGTCACATCTTTAAGAAAAAAACTCTCCAAAAAACCAACATAAATCAAATTGATAAAAAATCGACTTAATTGATTTATTTTATTTTTTATGGAAAACCCAATTAAAACCGAATCATGAACACCCAACTGACCACTGTAACACCCCAAAAATTCTATCATGAAAATACATTCATACATACTCTTAATTCACACACTCGTGTACTTTCGATACCCAGTTATGCCCATTAGTGTACTCTCTTTTAAGCCCATCTTTTTTTTTTTATCTTAAACAAATTTCATGTTATTTTCTCACGCCATCACCACGTCCCAAACCTCTGTAATACCCAAATTTCACCATACATACTCTTAATTCACACACTCATATATATTTTTGATACCCAGCAGAGCTAGCACCTCAACTATTACATCTGCCTAAGAAAATGTTGGCCAACACTTCTCTTTTTGACTTTAGAAACTGCAAGACAGGTTCTTATTTTGCTACTTATTATTTTCTTCTTTTAGAAAGGTTCTTGTATTATCATACTTTTTTGACGTCCCCAAGTAATGTCTTTCATAGATACTTTCTTTTTTTAATACAGTAATGTCACACGCCGAACCTGGGCATGTACGTAACATGGCACTCGGTACCTGACTACATGTGATCGAGCGAACCAACTGGCTGGCTGAATTAACATGTGATATCATAACATACTGAATGCGGAAGATAAACTAACACATGCTGATATATTGAAAATCTGGATGATGTAAATCAAAGTGCGAAAATACTAATACAATTCTGAAACATATTTATAGCCAACATAGCTTAATATGAAAAAGCTGCGACTCTGTCTAACTGTTATTCTAGTCTATGAAGCCTCTAATGAAGTACTGAAAACACTGAATGTCTGAAAATACTGAAGACTGTAAGGTAATGATAATGCCTCGAAAGAACTGGGGATAATCAAATAGCTGGTATGAGAACCCTGGCACTCTGAATCATCAACCTGTAAATCACCCGGGCAAAAGAGACGTCAGTACATTTGAATTGCACTGGTATGTAAAGCAACTAAAAGAAAGAATTATAAATGCCGAAACTGAAACTAAGCTGATAACTGATAAATGAAATGATAACTGAACTGATAGCTGATAACTGAACTGATAACTGATAACTGATAACTGATAAATGAATTGAACAAAGGAAGTAAGGATATGAATACTCCCTCTTCTGAATGATAAAAAACCTGTTTATCTGAATATTAAACTGCGGCCTCAGGCCCAATATATATATATGCACAAACTGTGGCCTCGGGCCCAAGTATACATATACATAACTGCAACCTCATGTCCAAAAATGCATAAAGCATAAACTGCGGTCTCAGGCCCAAATACAGGTGCTAAACATTCAAGAACTGAGAATCATACTGAAATACATGATGCTGAAATACTGAACCATACTGAGTTACATGATACTTGAATGCTGAATAGAGCTAGACTGAGACATGTATTCATGAACTGATTATGAAAATTGAAACTTCAACTGTTTATGACATACTGAGTAATCTAGACTGAGACTCATGGGCATCAAACTCAAGTCTATATTGATTACGCACTAATTTCACAACGTTCAGAATGAAAGTCATGAACGAGTTACGAAGCTAGACAATAGAAGTTCTACAACTATTCAAGGAACTAGGCTATACAATATTTCTGAGGCAATTAGTAACGTCGTAAAAGAAACGTATTGTAGGGAGAATCAATAACATTCCCAAACATAGAGAGTTAGTCTCACATACCTTAACTTCCTGCTCTTGAGCATAATACAATATTCTCCAACCCTTTCAACTTTAATCTATATCAATACAAGTCAAAAGGAATCCAAATTAGCAACAATAGTCATGTTTTGGTCACTTAGGAATTTTATCAAACACTTGGTGGCATAAAGCTTTATAGCCCTTATTAATGGTGTTTCTATACCCAATATCCCATTCTCTTTCTCCTAGATAAATTCTAAAGTCTCAAATGGTTATAATCAATATTATTGTTTATCACCCATAAGGTAAACACCATCCTTAACCATAATCGACAATCAACACACACCTATAACCGTTAATGCTTTTCTATCAAACCCATCAACTCATATCAATGAACTAGGGTCTATAATCATTAAACCAATGCTAGATCAATTAGATGGTGAATACATTACTTCTTTGAAGTTCAATCCCCTTGAATTCGAGTTCTAGGGTTCCTTCACTCAACAATGATGTCCCAATCGAATATCTAATTAAATGGAGGGTTTACCCATGTTAATAAGATGTTGGGAAATTAAAATTAACTTAGAATCACCATTAGAACTTATCTTGGGTGGTGGAGGGACCCTTAAGGAGTTAGGTTTTTAAGAGTTTTTCCTTTTAGAGCAAGTTTTTATGTTTTGGGGTTGTGGGGGACGAAGTAGGTCCTTAAAAATGACTCTCCAAGTGTCCCTGTGCACCTGTAGGCCTGACCACCCACCTGACCGCGCAAAATGATAGGAACAATGTCGCATGTGCGTGGCCGCACTCGGGGCACGCACTGGGCGCGCATATTGTGCATTGTTCTATAAAACGGGCATAACCTTTTGTACAGAGCTTCATTTGGGCTCCACAATATAGCGTTGGAAATATATTTCAAAGGCCTACAACTTTCATGATTTGATTTTTCCAAAATTCCTTACACATTTTCACTAAATCCTGTTGGAAGACTGACCTTCTGCAAACTTAGTCAATTTTGTCGAATCTTATGCACCTCACTTTCCATCTTGATTTTGAAACAACTATTTTCACCCATAACCATCCCGATAGGACTTCATATGTCCAAAATATAACCTTACTACTCCTTTAACTCATTCATACCTAAGCCAAATGTACGAGGTGTTACAAGTAAGCAGGGCGGCGCAATGAATTGGGAGGCCTAAAGCCAAATCATAATAAAAGGCCCATAAGCTTATTTCATAAAACGATTCGTATGACAAGAATTCAAGAATGTGAAATTTCCTAAGGGTTTGGCAGCCTCTCCAAGATAAGTACAGACGTCTTTGTACCGATCCGCAAGACTCTACTAAACCTGCTCATGATCGTGAGACCTATGTAACCTAGGCTCTGATACCAACTTGTCACGACCCAAAACTCTAACTTGTCGTGATGGCACCTACCAATGATACTAGGCAAGCCGATTTTTCAAAATACTTCAATTATTTCACAAAAGGTAAACCGAAAAGCTTTTATATGACAAAGTTTTCATAAACACAGGAGTTAAACAAAAAATACAATGCGGAAAAGTAGCCCCAAACATCAGTGTGTCACCAAGTCATAAGCATCTAAACAATCAGTATAAGAAATAGTGTCTACAAGAGTCTATCTCTATATGTCAATACAGAAAAGAAAGATAGCAAAGAAGGAGAGCCAAGGACTATGAACGCCGGCAGCTACCTCGTAAATCTCCGACACTCGACCACGTACGAGATCAACACCCTCCGTGACCGGATACACCTGGATCTGCACGTGAAGTGCAGGGTGAAGCATGAGTACAACCAACTCAGTAAGTAACAATAATAAATAAGGAACTGATAAGTAGTGACGAGCTATGCAAATACAATTAATTTCAGTAATTTCAATGACATGAGCCAATTTCAGCAATATAAGTCAAATCAGTTGCATATATACTAAGTTCAGGAAACGGCAAACCAGATATAATATATTCCAGAAATTCAGAATAGTGACATAATTTAGCTAAGTACAGCAACAAAGGAAGGCAATGCAACCTCACAGGGTAACAGTCACTTAATCCCTCAATAGCTCAACATTAGGCTCTCAGCCCTCAATACACACACTCAATAGGTACATGCGCTCATTTGGGTGTATAGACGCCGGAGTGGCTCGTTCAACCCAAGTGCTAAATCGTTTTAGCGTGAAGCCCGATACAATCACATAAGTAGCCATAAGGCTCGTTGCGGCGTGCAACCCGATTCACAATCCATAAATAGCCATAAGGCTTGTTGCGCCGTGCAACCTGATCCATATATATTCGGCCCTCAGGATCGTTGCGGCGTGCAACCCGATCCATATACACTCACGTAGCTCGCAGCTCGGCACTCAGGCCCTATCTCAGTCACTAAACCTTCTATCCCCTCGGGCTCACAGAAATCATACAAATCATCTCAAATAGAGACAATAACATGTATCAACAAGAAAACAACAGGAAACAGAGATATGACACACAAGTAATGTCACGACCCAAAATCCACAAGGTCGTGATGGTGCCGGACATCATTGTCAAGAAAGCCAATCATTAAATAGTTAAGTTAAATTTCCTGTTTTAGCATTTTGGAAATCATTACCTTTCACTTTATTACATAATAACTGAACAAAATCCGTTAAGTAAATATGATGGTTTAAATATTCCATTTTAGCAAATATGTCCCAAACACATTCCAGAACCCGGTGTCACAAGTACATGAGCAATTTCTAAGAATTTTGCAAATTCTACAAAGCTTGTCGGAAATACAATTGGACAAGGAAATTAAAATAAAATGAATACAATACGAGGGAGACTCTGTCAGCTGCGGATCGCCTCCGGATGATGCAGCTCTCCTAAGTCTCCAAACCAGCCACATCACTATGAAAGTACCTGTGCAATAAGAATGCACAGCAAGTGTAGCATGAGTACGAAAATAACGTGTACTCAGTAAGTATCCCGCCTAACCTCAGAGAGGTAGTGACGAGAGGTCGATTTGACACTTGTTAAAGGTCAATTTAGTATAATCAAGTGAGACACTAAGCATGAATGTGATAGGAAATTTATTAAAATCAGGAATAAATAATATCAACCCTTCAACATTTAACACTTTAACTCTTCGTCATTTCGATAACAAATAATCAAACCTGGATGATTTAATCAAATAACAAATAATCAACGGGAAAGAACAACTTCTTCCAAAATTTTAATAACTTTAAATCTCTGTCATTTCAGTCGACAACTTGATATTTCCAGGCCAGTAATCAGGTAAAATCACAGAAAATATGCAGTAAATATCATGCGCAAGCAATGCCGAGGGTCGAACGGCGCGGACAAATAATAATAAACTGTGCATTGCCAAGGGTCGAACGGCTCGAACCATAGATGCATCTATCTGCCCCGCTCGCGAATCGATCATGCGACGCGGTTATACATATATACATGGTTATCCTGCAGGCGAATCATACATGCGACTCAGGCACCATAGATACACATATTTACACAATAATTCCACATTTTTATCAAGGAAGCAGTTACTCAGGAAAGTGGTAAGATTCTTCTTAAAGGAACATGAAAAATAGCTTTTAAATCTTTGTTTTGAAACTCATTTGCCAATTTTAATAATATTCAGTAATATAACCTTATCAAGAATACAATTATCCACGGAGGAATCAATCCTCTTTCTAAATGATTAAGAAAGGTTCACTCTAGTCTTCTTATGAAATAAATTACCGATTCAATAGCATTAAGAGTCTAATATTATTGGCAGGATCACATGTACAACACGTAAGGCATGCTAGTGGGTCTTAGACTACCCGGACATAGCATAATAGTAGCTAAGCACAGACTCTCGTCACCTCGTGCGTACGTATCCCCCCCAAATAGTAGCACATATTTAATTAGTTCACCCAGGGGGACAATTCCCCCTCACAAATTTAGAAAGGAGACTTACCTCGCTCCAAAATTCCATAACCGACTTCCAAGCCCTTCTGACGACTCCAATGGATGCACAACGCCCCAAAACTACCAAATAACGGTAAACCAATGAAAATATACTCTAATATTTGCAACAATTTAAATTATAAAATTTCCTAACTCCGCTCAGTGAATTGACCAAAATGCCCTCGATCCTACGTGCCCGGATTCCGAAATTTCTCGAAGATATACCCTACCCATAGTCTTACTAACTCAAATATACAATTTACTCTAAATTCCATGTTCAAATTCGTGGTAGAAATCCGAAATACAATTTCTAGGTTTTCTTTAAAATTTCCCAATTTTCCACAATATTTCATGTTTTAATCCATGCATATACCTTGTATCTAACTTGAGATGAGTTGGAATAACTTACCTTGTGATCCTTGACGAAAATCCCTCCTTGAAGCTCCCCATAATCGCCCATACCAAATGAAAATGGGAGAAGAAATGACAAAATTCTCGTTTTAAAAACATTCTGCTCAGGCCTAGTTTCGCACTTGCGATCCAAATCTCGCACCTGCGCTTCCGCAGGTGCGCCCAAACTTCCGCACCTGCGGCTTACTCAGCCCCAGCCAAACTTCGCACATGCGCCACACTGTCCACATCTGCGCCTTCGCAGGTGCGGAAAATACATCGCACCTGCGTTCCCAGCCAAGCCGCAAAAATCTCGCACCTGCGGCGCCAAAGCCGCACCTTAGGCTCCGCACCTGCGACCAAAGCCTCGCAGGTGCGGTCACACCAGATGACAGCAACCTCAGCCTTCTTCAAACTCCAAACTTGATCCATTAACCACCCGGAATCAACCTAAGGCCCCCGGGACCCCATCCAATTACACCAACATGTTCCAAAACATAATGCAGACTTGATCAAGACCTCAAATCACATCAAACAATGCCGAAATCACGAATCGCACTAAAACTCAAACTTTATGAACTTGAAATTTCAAACTTCCACCTCTGATGCCGAAACCTATCAAATCACGTCCGATTGACCCCAAATTTTGCACTTAAGTCATATTCGACATTACAGACTTGCTCCAAATTTTGGAATCGCATTCCGACCCCGTATCAAAATTTCCACTTCCGGTCAGATTTCTTTAAAACCTTCAAATTTTTATCTTTAGCCAAATGACTTCAAAATGACCTACGGACATCCGAATTCACTTCCGATCGCGCTCCCAACTCCAGAATCACCTTACAAAGCTATTCCCTGACTCGGAATCCCAAACGGACATCTATAACGCCGAAATGCCTTAGAGCCTAAACTTAGGAAATTTCTTCAAAACTGTTGACTTCCACAATATGCGCTGAAACGCTCCCGGGTTATCCAAAGACCGATCCGGACATGCGCCCAAGTCTGAAATCATCATACGAACCTGCTAGAACCTTCAAATCTTGATTTTGAGGTCGTTTACTCAAAATTCCAATCTTAGTCAATTTCTCCAACTTAAGGCTTCTGAAATGAGAATTTTATTTCCAAATCAACTCTAAACTTTCCGAAACTCGATTCCGACAACGCCTACAAGTCATAATGCCTGAAATGAAGCTTCTCATGGTCTCAAACTGCTGAACGACGCACTGGAGCTCAAAATGACCGATCGGGTCGTTACATTCTCCCCCACTAAACAGACGTTCGTCCTCGAACGTGCTAAGAACTGATATGGAGTTATCTGAAATCACTGTTTAACACCTCGAGCACCTTCCTATGCTACCACAACCCAGTTGAGCACATCATCTTGATCAAATCTGAAGATATCCTCTTTTATCCGTACAATCAGCTCAGAACCCAATTCCAATACCTGAAATTCTCGGCCAGGCCTAGTTCCAATATTTAAACATCGTATCAACTACCACACGAGGTACCAGAACACAACTGCGTACCTTTACTGAATTAGCACCATGCACCGCATAATTCATCATCTGACCACAATAACACTCCCTGAACCTTAATAGCCAAAAATTCCACGAATTTGATGCTCCCAATGCACCTTATGATATATATATATATGCTGGCGATACCACCACAATGGAGGAGATGTGTAGAAATTCTAACCAATTGCAGAGTTAAGCAAACATTGAATCTCTCCTTTTTGACTTAGATCATCATCTCATTACGAACCAAATAATGGTAATTGTCCTTTAATATACTTCACAAAATCTTATCGCACTGATCCCTGGTCCAATAATCTCGTCTCACCCAGTATGAACTGCTCAGACAACAAATCACCCCAAACATGACCAACAGCCTCACATGATACCATAACGCGCCAATAGGCCATAACTCGAACATGATACATAAAGGAATGACTCAGGAAGGGACTACTTGACTCAAGCAACTAATATGAACTTTCTCAGAAAATGGAAAGTAAAATACAAGAAAAATAAATATAAGGAACCGTACTCAATATCACACTAGTGCGTCATACAACCCGCTCCAAATAACATACCCGTGGAGGCGTGCCACCCGATCCCATAATAAAATTCACATAAGGAGATACACACCGAGCTAAATTTCTCATTACCACAAAATATCGAACATCGGTCATAAGCACGCTAAGTGCACAATACCATCCTGGGGAGACTGATAAAGCCATATGCTACAAAACTCAAGCACAACTGAGGTGCGATATATATATATACTCTGGATCTCAAGAGTTGTCCTGCTCACATAACATCATCACTACGCTGAATCTTAACACATAGAAAATTTCTCAAGCCGTTTCACAAGACACACGGCACAATAATAACCTTACATGAAATGAATGGAGATGGAAAAACATCTGTTGTTCTAATACCTTTCCATGAAAAGCGATCTACTGAAATGAACATGCCTGACTCATACGGAGCCCATAATCATATTTAAATCCATCCACAAACATCGAGTCTACCTTGCTCGCACCAAACTAGGATAATAGCTTTGCGTGGGTCCATATTAACCCACTTCCTCTCATAATACGCAAGACAACCATCATAGCTGGGGAAAACACCCTACAATCCACAACCAAATGAACTGAACGCCTTCCAGGCATAAATTCTCAAATAAGCAATATTGCACTTCTTTATACTCAGTCTAAATCTTCAATCCATTAAGTGACAACATGTCACACTTATACAATCTTCTCGTGGTTACGCTCCCACGACCTTCCACACCAGGTAACAAGTCTGCACATCCGCATCACCAAACACACTAATACTGCTAAACACATCAAGAACCCATGACCAGGGTACAAAGCCTCTTTCACTGAATACCGATCTCAGGTGACACTGAAGACAATACCAGCTTACTCTAAACATTCAATCCCTTCTTTTATTGCTCATCTGAGCTCATGACATCTTTGTCAACACCGAACCGCAACCTCGATTTCTTACTTCCAGATACATACTTCTTACCGCACCTAACATGCCAATATGAGATAGCGTAAGAATTCCATCATAACTTCTGCACCACTAATAGGGTGAACACTTCATCATATAGAAACCTTTTACTTTCCTCAATTCAGGAGAACTACCACAACACACGAGTGAATTCCCACAATCCCAATACATGTGAATCCTTAAGTAGTGGTCTGAACCACCATAAACCTTCCGGGATCCGCCTACACCTGACAGGACATAGCACTCGAACGCTCCCACATGAAATTTATTACGACGGCCGACAAGCCCCGCACACACTGTGCAAACCACACGCATAACTCGATCACACTGACGAAACTGACAATTGATGTACATGTGCCATTTCAACCATGGCTAATCAATCCATCTTCTTTTAATCATTCTTAACTGCCTCAGAAATAATATTAACCCCATTCAACTCATAGCAACTCATCCCGAGTGGCCTTGATTCACGAGACCATGTTGTCTCAATCTCACAACTCGTATCCTACCCTCATGTGCGCATTCACATCTCCGACCGATGTACCCATCCTGATAATCTTTCTACAAATTTGGAGTTTACTTCTCTCACTTTCCCAATACTATCATGCACGCTGAAACTGTGAGACCCCATGTGTTTTTTTTCTTCTCTCTTCTCTTACGTAACGTGGCGTTGTTA
>ML420212.1:0-31072 GCA_005239525.1 Nicotiana knightiana
AAAATTCATCTTGAGAAAGTTTGCCATGAAAATATGCTAAGAGTAGGTAAGCCCATACTATGCTTTTCTGCTTCAATCAGTTACCCTAACAGCGCCTCAACTCTGTTTACTCCCCTACCAGCTTTTATAGTAAATAAACATAGTGAGCAAAAAAGAGGAAAAAGTAGGATGGTTATTGATTATAGAAATTTAAATGCAAAAACTAAAACATATTCTTAATGTGACACTTTTATAACCACACAAATATCATGCCGCTACAAAACTTTTACCCCTTGAGCTTTTAAGATCACAAGTTCTAAAAGTCTTTTTTTTCTTCTTAAACTCCGTGCCGAGTCAAACTACCTCATCTAAAAGGAAACGAAGAGAGATTAAGAAACAAAAATATAAAAAAAAATTAAATTGTTTAAGTATTTAACTAGAAGCCTCTATAATTGAACAAGAACTACGCAGCAAAAGGAAAATAAATAGCTAATCAACAAAAAGAGGGAAAAAAAAATTGCAGCGAAACTAGAATTTAATTGTTATCAAATGTAGAAAATATACGTACTTGTTCTAAAAAATATCATTCAATTGAATTTTACTTTTAGCTGTTCTTAACACTACACTACAAGATCTTATTTTTTTAAAAAATAATTAATTATGGGGCACGGACAAGATGTTCTTAGAGACTTAGTAGAGTATTCCAAACTGTTACTATATATAAAAATTTGCAACTGGCAATATTACTTGCTAAACCATATTCCAAGTTGTTCACAAGAGCGCCTTTGAGATATCACATTCTGCATATGCGTTTAATTTGTCAATAACCTAAAAACTAAAGTAATCACATTAAATGTTGATATTACTTAATAATATAATAAAAATAATCATTAACGCATTATAATAAGTTACAATATACGAATATATTAAATTTTGTTACAGTATCACTGTATATAATTTAATACTTTAGCCAAACATATATAAGACTTGCTCTATCTAACAGTTGTATGCAAAATTTAATGTTCGCTGATCTTTATAAAGCCGAATTACATAGTCATAATAGCCAATTTCTGCATATATTGATTAGTGTGTCAAGCCGCGAGATGCTAGTCCTTTGATTTAATAAATTTCTTTTATCCTATTTTAGGTCTGTGTATTATATTGTTTTTATTGTTTGTACTTCTTTTTAGCGAAAAAGAAAAATATTACTCCCTCCGTTTCATATTAGATTAGATAGTTTGACTCGGCACGTAGTTTAAGAATTTTTTTTTTTTTTGAAACTTATGGTCTTAAAAGCTTAAGGGCTAAAAGGTTTGTGGGGCCATGACATTTGTGTGGCTATAAAAGTTTCTCATTAAGGGTAAATGAGTAAAATAAATAGTTTAAAGTCGAATTATTTCCAAATTTAGAAATATGTCATTTGTTTTGAAACAGACTAAAAAGAAAAGTATCTCATCTGATATGAAACGGAGGGAGTACTATTAATCACCACAAAAATAATAATACAATTAAAGCTCGCTGAACTAGAACTACTTGCTAGGTAGAGCTCCCCAGATCCATCCGAGCCTCAACAAAGCAAAGGAAAACAAAAGAAAACTGCTATTCCATCCGTTCCAGTTTATCTGAATTTTTTTTTTTGGTCCGTTCCAAAAAGAATGATCCATTTATAAATTTGGACACAATTTAATTTAAACTTCCAATTCTATCCTTAATGAGAAGCTTTTACAACTACACAAATACTCTGGCCCCATTTTAACTTGTTTAGGACCATAAATTCCGAAAGTCTTTATTTTTTCTCAAACTCCGTGCCCAATCAAACAAGTTCACATAAATTAGAACAGAGGGAGTATTTGCTTATACAATATAGCACTCTAATTGTATAATTCTTGTATCCATACCCTTGTCTCTATACTATTCTGATCTGCCTTGGATTCAAACCTTCCCATTCAAATATTTACACTACTTTATTTGACTGCATATAGCATGGGTGCAAGGGAAATTACCACAAACCTAGAAAACTGGTTTGCTACAAATTTTTCAAAATCGTGCAACATAATTTAAATTTTTTTACGATGACAACTGTTATGCAATTTAGTGGTAAGATGCTTTTGAAATAACATAAACTTGATAACTAGTCTTACATGGTAAAATTCTTGACCATGAGATAGAAAATCTGAAACCATTTAGTCCTTCAAATTTCATTAGCTTTATGTCTTCCTACATAACACAAGAGGATTTTCTCCATGAGTAATAAAAACTTCTATACTTCATTGTGTTTTATTTTATTACGATCAAAACTTGGAGTAATAAGAGTGATACCTTGTAACGATGGTAAAAATCTACAGCTACGTCACCATTGCTACGATCAGTTATTCTATCTGCAAATTTAAAAAAAGGATAATTTGTTTTATTAAAATCACTTTTATTGTTTTCACTGTTAAGACTTGACGGAAAGAGAGATACCAGAATGTTTGTGTGTATAGGTATCCCAGATACTTGGGCCTCTACCATTTTTATTCGCTGCTCCTTCATACTAAAAATAAATAACAATTAACAAGCACTGCTATGCATAAAAATTGGAGCTTAAATTCATGAGTTGATTAATTAGGATTCAATTTCCAAACCTGATAAGCAGATGAAGCTGTTCCAAATATGAAATCCACTGGGAAACTGCTACGATTAAATGGAACAAATATCTTATGGCCTGGAAAATCTGCAGTTACAATCTGAGCAAAGAAACTGAAAACTAGAACTGAGAGAAATAGCAAGAAAGATGTATGATGATCCATATATAGATAAATTAAAATTTATTGGGGCTCAAAGAATCAACCATTTATACAGATTCCTTGGTTAATTAATTTCGGATTCAAACAATAAGATAAAGGGCTATTTGATAACTACTGGTCTGTCCAAAATAAGAAATGAAAACCAACTTTGTCTTGTTTCACCGCTTTTCTGTGTAGAAAAACTTATCCAGCTTGTCTTACTGATGACTATTGACTAAGGACTAATGACCTAATCAGAATTTTATGATTATTGTTTATGGCTGCTTGAAAACTCATTTCTAACTTATTATCTTATATTAGGACATGGAAGAACATTAATATATAATGATGAATCGGAATATTCAAACATAACGTGGTTCATGGTTTGAATATGTGATACACTAAATTGATGCAAGTGTAAATAGAGATCAAAATACTAAGCAAAATCTTTACTTTATATCTTAAAAATGAAGAAGTGGAACTGTTCGCTATTGAGATGAAAGAGTTTCTCCAACAAAGGTGTAGGAATTGTTGGGATCAATCAAATAATACATACCATCTTGTTAGCACCAATATGAATCTGAACTAGAAACGTTTTGAGCCACCAAATGCCTAAGTGTTTGAAAAATTAGTGATATCCCAAAAGGTAATAACCATCTTGATTTGAAAAATCTTTTCTCTTTGAAGTATTATTACATCTACTTATTAATCAGTAAATTGTTTTACATTTAATAGAGTCAAACTAGACGTTACTAACCATTAACTAGCTGTTGGAGAAACACCTAAATGTTGGGTTCATTATACAATTTTCCGAATCCTCTTTCTCTTCTATATGTTGGGTTTCTTTCTTGAGTTTTCTGCTAGTTCTGTTCCCGGTTTAATAACTGGAAGAGTTTGTTGAATCCTGGGAGATACGCTTAATTTTATTTATCACTGTGTAGGCAAAATATTCTTAAGGACAGTGTCCTTGACACGCCTCAAGCTAAATCTTATTCTCCATGATCCAATATTTTTACAACACCTACGTCTATGAGGCTTAAGAAGCTGAACAATAAATCATCACAAAGTACATGCTAAGCCACAAATTAAATTCGACGCCCACGTTCAAAGATGGAAAATCTAAATTGGCCCTAGGGAAGGAAAGCTATATCTCCTTTAACAACTCCTTCCCCACAAGTCATGGAAGCTAATGAACGTTAAATGAATGTGGAATCAAAATGGTTAACCGACAAAAAATCTTACTGAGCGCTAATTCAGTCCAATCTAGCTGAATAAATCTCTCAATTTAGCTGAGTGTCTGTCGCGCCTCTTTTTTCTCGCGAAATTGAGTTCCGATACGTGACAACTCTTTTAAAAGAAGGATTATAAAAGAAAAAGTCGCCACCTAACGGGTTTGAGGTGCGTTAGAACACCTATTTGCAAATGACTCGGGATTACTAGTTTGCTTCATCAAAAATCGGGTAAGAGCTCAAATTACCTTGAGGAGAAGGTGTTAGGCACTCCTCGAGGTCCACAACGGTGGGTACCAGCCAAACTCGAACTATATGAATTAGTCTATGAGAAAAGAAACACTTGGACAAATAAAAGAATTACTTGGGGGTCCTATGTTTTTTAGCCTAAAGGATCACCCCGTGCAACATAAATTATACTTCGTAACTCTCGCAAGACGGGGTGTTACTTATATTTTTCGGCGGGCACAGACTATCATCTCATGCTACCCGATTACTATCTTTAAGTTGTTTACCTAAAGCACCCTAGTCAATTCTGTCACGCCCCGAACCTGGGGAGGTGTGGCTGGCACCCGTGCCGCATAGGCCCGAGCGAATCACTCTGTAACTCATTTATTTTCTTTGTGACTATCATGAGCCAACATGGCCACAATTCGTAATATACAACTTGTAAGTGGGCAACACTGTATCAATAAACTATCATTCATAAAACATGAATACATATGGGCCGTTAAGGCCTCTAACATACTGTACAAACTGAACCTCTGTCTAAACAACCTCTAAGATTTACTGACATCAAATGGGACAGGGTACCGGCCTACCCATAAATCTATAGTCAAACTTTGACACGATGACTCATAGACTTGGTTGCACTCCGAATGAGGTGGAGTCTTACCGATCCTTTGCTGAATGCCAATCTCGTCTACTATGAGGGCTCGTCAAACTGATTATCTATACCTGCAGGCATGAATGCAGCGTCCCCAACAAAAGACGTCAGTACGAATAATGTACTGAGTATGTAAGGCAGAACTGAAACATAACAATAAGTCAACATGAATTAAAGATATATAAGAATCAACCCTTAAGTTTGGATAACTCTGTAAATCATGATATACTTATAGTGTCATGCATATGCGTATGAATGTCATGTCATGCATCGATATATCTTTCATAATATCGTCATGCCTCTGAGGGCCTACTATCATATCATCTCGGCCACTATGGAAAAAATCATCAATCAATACCAGCTGATCAGGTGGTGGTGCGTATATAACACCATAACCTTTTCTCATACCCCATATAAATATAATATACATATATACGCGTATATAACGTCATCGGGTCATGAGTCAATGTACATGTATAAATGCATGAAATGCATAAGAAATACGTTAATAAGATTTTCTCAGAATGTCATAAAAATCAATATACCTTTCGGATAAACTTTATCAAATACGTATTTTCCTGAGACCCATGAACAGATGATAGAATAAAATGACATATGGGAATTCAAGAACATAGACACCTATAATACTTCTATGAATAGAGCCATTTATGGAATTTGTGCATTTGCTCGTTTCATTCGTGTATACTTTGGATCATGCCAAAAAGAAAGAAGGGATGACCTTAACATACCTGGAGTAGGGAAAAACCCGTATGATATTCTAGTACCTCCAGCACCTGCGTCATTTATCTCAAATACCAAAAGCTTCTTCCTTGCTCTTAATTTTCCTACAGCTTTACGCCAGAACAAAAATGCAATCGCCTTCAGTGATTGAACAATGAAATCTCAGCATCTCCACGGAGGTACTCGACTAAGAGACCTCGGAGAAATTGGCACACCAAAAATAAGCATAGTTCAATCCTGACGTTAACCTTCTCATGCCGCCAACTTCAACTATTAAATTTACTCACCTTCCAAGTACAGAGTGATTTCCTTTGAATCACTGCCACTAACTAACTAAAAGGTAAAGGTCGCTCACTCAAGCACACAAAAACCAAGTATCACATAAGTTAGCATTCCATCTATTAATAAATGTCTTAAGAGTCATATCTTTTAGGAAGTGGCTTGCTGCCATGTGGGGTGGGGTGAGGGTTTTAATTCTCTGTCCACTAATTTATTAATTAGGTAATGTCCTGTTACTCGATAATTAACCAACTACCCGCATAATTAAATATTATCTCAAATTACTTAAAATTCTACTTATTTTTAATACATTTTATACACCTTAATATAATATACTTTACTATCGTGGTCATGTGATAACATATAAAATCAATACATAAAATATCCATGTAAAACAAAATGCTCATATTTTCTCAACTTATAATTTTTCTAATCTCATAAACTTTTCTCATATTATGTATATAACTTAAAACATATTCGAAAGTAGTGATATTCATAACTATGTAAAATCATATTTTTCAAACCATTTTATTTTTACAAAAAATATTCCACTCAAAATACCATATCAAATATATATATAACAATATCTAGGTGGTTAAACTTACAGGGTATTACAATAACAATGTCTTAAACCTTATATGGTTTCTAATAGACATAATCCCTTTCGTACTCTTGTGGATTTACTACGACACATCCTAATGCTAAGGTACGGGATGTAACATCCTTCCCCCTTTTAGAACATTCGTCCTCGAATGTTAATTCTTAGATATTTACAAAATTTTTACTAGGGTCTCCTCTGTAAATTAAACTTAAAACGCAAATTATTTCTGAAGTCTCGACTATTCACAACCTTTTGTACTTGATTATCTCGTATCTTCTTCACATTTACCTTACTTAACTTTCAATATTGCATTGTATCGTCTATCGCTTTCATAACCTCCCTACACATAGGTAGAAATTACATCTACTCCTTAAAGATCTATTGTGATTCCACTTCTGGTGCATACAAAACCCGGCGTAAACTTCATACTGACTTCTTATGGCTCAGCTCTATGGCACGATCTGGGAACAAAAGAAAGGTAACATTTCCTAAATGCCCTATAGCCTCTCAATTATAAATGTGGCGCGCAACACACCCATAAGTGAGAATCTACTAGGCACGGCTTTGTAGACTCCCTAGGACACGACCCGCTCTAATACCACTTTGTCATGCCCCGAACCTGGGGAGGCGTGGCTGGCAATTCTGCATTGGCCCGAGCGAAACACTCTGTAACTCATTTATTTCTTTGTGACTATCATGGGCCAACATGGCCACAACTCGTAATGTACAACTTGTAAGTGGGCAACACTGTATCAATAAACTATCATTCATAAAACATGAATACATATGGGCCGTTAAGGCCTCTGACATAATGTACAAACTGAACCTCTGTCTACAAAGCCTCTAAGATTTACTGACATCAAATGGTACAGGGTACTGACCTACCCATAAGTCTATAGTAAAACTCTGACACGATGACTCCTAGACTTGGTTGCACTCCGAATGAGGTGGAGTCTTACCGATCCTTCGCTGAATGCCAATCTCGTATACAATGAGGGCTCGTCAAACTGATTATCTATACCTGCAGGCATAAATGCAGCGTCCCCAACAAAAGGACGTCAGTACGAATAATGTACTGAGTATGTAAGGTAGAACCGAAACATAACAATAAGTCAACATGAATTAAAGATATATAAGAATCAACCCTTAAGTCTGGATAACTCTGTAAATCATGATATACTTATAGTGTCATGCATATGCGTATGAATGTCATGTCGTGCATAGGTGCATCTTTCATAAGACATCATGCCTCTGAGGGAATCCCATCATATCATCTCGGTCACTGTGGGCAAAATCTTCAATGTATACCAGCTAATCAGGTGGTGGTGCGTCTATAACGCCATAACCTTTTCCCATACCCCATATAAATAAATTATACATATATACGCGTATATAACGCCATATGGTCATGGGTCAATGTACATGTATAAATGCATGAAATATATAAGAAATACGTTAATAAGATTTTCTCAGAATGTCATAAAAATATCAAATACGTATTTTCGTGAGACCCATGAACAAATGATAGAGTAATATGACATATGGGAATTCAAGAACATAGAAACCTATAATACTTCTATGAATAGAGTCATTTATGGAATTTGTGCAGTTGCTCGTTTCATTCGTGTATACTTTGGATCATGCCAAAAAAAAAGAAGGGATGACCTTAACATACCTGGAGTAGGGAAAACCCCGTATGATGTTCTAGTACGTCCAGCACCTGCGTCATTTATCTCAAATACCAAAAGCTTCTTCCTTGCTCTTAATTTTCCTACCGCTTTATGCCAGAACAAAATCCAATCGCCTTCAGTGATTGAACAATGAAATCTTAACATCTCCATGGAGGTACTTGACTAAGAGACCTCGGAGAATTTGGCACACCAAAAATAAGCATAGTTCAATCCTGACGTTAACCTTCTCATGCCACCAACTTCAACTATTAAATTTACTCACCTTCCAAGTATAAAGTGATTTCCTTTGAATCACTGCCACTAACTAACTAAAAGGTAAAGGTCGCCCACTCAAGCACACCAAAACCAGGTATCACATAAGTTAGCATTCCACCTATTAATAAATGTCTTAAGAGTCATACCTCTTAGGAAGTGGCTTGCTGCTACGTGGGGTGGGATGAGGGTTTTAATTCTCTATCCACTAATTTATTAATTAGGTAATGTCCTGTTACCCGATAATTAACCAACTATCCATATAATTAAATATTATCTCAAATTACTTAAAATTCTACTTATTTTTAATACACTTTATACACCTTACTACAATATACTTTACTATCATGGTCATGTGGTAACATATAAATTAAATACATAAAGTATCCATGTAAAAAATGTATATATTTTCTCAGCTTATAATTTTTCTCATAAACTTTTCTCATATTATGTATATAACTTAAAATATATTCGAAACTAGTAATATTAATAACTATGTAAAATCATATTTTTCAAACCATTTTGTTTTTACAAAAAATATTCCACTCAAAATACCATATCAAATATATATAACGATGTCAAGGTGGTTAAACTTACAGGGTCTTACAATAATAATGTCTTAAACCCTTTATGGTTCCTAATAGACATGATCCCTTTTGTACTCTTGTGGATTTACTACGACACACCCTAATGCTAAGGTACGGGATGTAACAAATTCTAAGTCGTACCGTATGCGTGCACTACCCGTCCCAGGCCTATAGTCCAGCAGGCATTTGGGCCTCTATTTCAGGGTGGTTCTAGACCTTAATTAGGCTACTCAAAAAAGAAAATACTAAGTGACATACAAAAAATAGTTTAGGACTTTCAAATAGAAGCAAGTATGGGCTCAAGTTAGCCTCCGCATTTAGACATCAAATGCATGCCAAACTAATTAACATTTTGACAAATTTTAATTAATTAAAGTAGAACTCTATAGGCAAGATCTCTATGTGATATTAAACGAATGAGCAGATAGTCATGCACAAAGCCAGTTTCTTAGTGCGATTGCCAAAACCTACATAAGTTTGCCTATTGTTTTTTTATCATAATGAGATTAAACTTGCTAGCGTGATATCTAGGCGTTTTATGCGATAATAAACAATGGCATCACAAAAACATATACAGAATTCTTGTTTTAATCCTATAGGCATGCTTTCTAGTGAGGGTAACAACACAGTGTTTGGAATCTTATGAATAAATGGGCGGAAATGATAATTAAATTGATTCAAACCTATAGGCATGCTTTCTACAATTAATCCAATTTTAGATCCTATAGACATGATTTCTATAAATAGTTAATAGAACAGTATAAAATAGGATTTTACACATATATTGAATCATCCCATTTCCTATAGGAATGGTCTCTAACAAGCAAAAATAGAACATCATTGAACCAAGCATTGAACCTATGGGCATTGTTGCTAGCATGTGATGACTGAACATAATAAGGTACCTATAGGCATGATTTCCAATATAAAACATTTAACAACACAACATCAAACCTATAGGCATGATTTCTACCCAATTTTATTAAAAATGTAAAATAAGAACCCCTTCCCAATTTCACTAACACCCCAAAATTGTTACTACAAATAATTATTACATACCAGAATTGAATGTATTAAATTACAGAATATATATAACTATAGGGAGCCTACAGCAGGCCCAAATACACCTGGACAAGCCAAGCCTTCAAATCACAACAGCTCCAAAATCTCATGCTCATAAATACAAAATAACCAGCTGTTGAGAGATTCACCCATTGGGCATATATCAAGGCTGAGCATACCAAACCCAGGACCCTAGTGTGTCAGAGTTCCCAATGGTCTCACATGAACCCTGAGCAGTGCTCACACTAGGGAGGTCAAAGGACGAAACCTAAGTAACCTTGGCTTTCAGCTGGCAAAGAATAAGAATTCAGAAATACTAGGGGAGTAGAATGGGATTAGGGGATCCACTGAAGGACAAAATCACATATTCAAACAAACAACAGACATGCTTGAACTTAGGCAGACTTAGTCAAGTTTTAGGAAATAAACTCAATCACATGCTAGCAAGGCAAGTCATAAGATAGATTTATAGTGATAATAGAGGATCCAGATTAGGCTAAGTGCAGAAACTAGTGTCATAGGAAGAAACCATTTAGCAATAGATCATGACAGGTTAAAAACTAATTAGGGCAGTTATTAGAGGTGTCAAACTATGATGAAAACAAGATCAAACAGGTCACATTATAGTAGATCCAACAAACAGACTTGTAATTCTATTAATGCATACATCTATACATAGTTAACTTATCTATAGCAGGAGATATGAGAACATGTTCAAATAACAAACTTAATCTTCAAGAGATTACTATTAGTGACACATGGGTTAAGCAGGATCGAATAAACAGACTCAAAGTAGATTTAATCATGTTTCAAACTACAAAATGTAGTAGCATAACATAGTCTAATTGAAGTAACACATTAATAGAAATCAGAATGAAACGAAAAAGGTGTAATAACTCACCAGTTAAGATGAAGCAAGGAAGAAGGAAATCCAACGATATTGTGAATATCACCAAACAAAGCAGAAACTTAGCAATTTCTGGCCTTGGCTTTCAGCCGGCTAGGAATCAGAATACAGAACACGTTTTTATTTTGAGAATGAAAAGCAAAAAGCCTTAGTTTTTGTAGTGTTCTTAAGGAATTTTTCGAACTTCCAACTTAATCAAAGGGGAATATGGAGGGGTTTAAATAGTGTAAGAACTGAACACATAAACATGAAAATAATTAATTCAAAATACTAAAAAGGCAAGCACTTAAATCAGTAAGGAAAAAAAATTTGAAACCCTAGTGTTAGGTAAAAATACACAAAATTGGCAGAAAATAAAGGCAAAGAATCCCATATTGCATAAAATCAACATAGACAGGAAATTATTCAAAAGAGAACACAGAATCGAACCAGATTTGGTTCGATTAAAAAGGATCTGAAACCCTAATTTAGAGCAAGTAAAAGAAATTGGCAGATTCTCACATAATAAGGCGAATATAGACAAGATAGTACTCAAAATCAAAGCTTGAACTAGTTTTGGTTCGAATCAAAAGAGAATCTATAAAACCTAACCTCAGGATTAAGTACGAATCATCAAGATACGAACAAATATAACGTGTGTGGACATAATGTCATCCAGATTCAAGAGATGAAGATCGATTAGGACAGAATCGAAGTGGGGTACTTGCCATGTTTAGGCAATTACTAAGTAATATTGTAAAGAATCAACAAATAAAGGAAATATGTCGAAATGGTAAGTAAATGGGAAGAAAATCCCATCAGGAACGGGATTGGGGAGGATTTTGGAGAGGCGGCAGGCTAGCACTACTAGAAAATAAGCCTAATGTCACGCCCCAAAAATCGAGGAGCACGACCGGCGCTCAACCAAGTAAACTCGACTGAGCAAGCCTGTTAGATTTTATTCTACCCAAACTAATCACGAGTAAGGGGGGGGGGTATGGACTTCATTAATCAATTTCTGAAAGTATTTCATTACGACTTCCATTTCATTTCCATCAACAACTTCATCCATATTGCAAAAATATTACAAGTTTATGGATTTAATGAAAATTATATTTTTCTGCTAAATACCAAAATTTCTAGCTCTATTCCCAACATCAGGCACCACCCACAAACTGTCTACAGAGCCTCTAAATATATCGGAAGGGTAATAAGGAAACGCCGGCAACAAGGCTCCGACAATACCTCAAAATATGGTAAAAAAGTGAACAGTAGATACATGAGGAACAAAAGGTGCAAGACCCCGAAATAAAGTGGAAAACACCAAGTCAGCTGGGAAGTGTATACTGCTATCACTGATCACTGCCGCCTACCGTAGAACCACCTGCATCTATTAAAGATGCAGCGCCCCCGACAAAAGTGATGTTAGTACCGTCGAATAGTACTAGTATATGTAGATAAAAGTCCTATTTCAAAATAGAATGTCCATACAGGCAAGACAACACATAGAGAACAGCAAGTCGCAACCAAAAATATCCAAATAACCAATTGAAACATAACGGTTTCCAAAGTACGAAAATAGTATACATACATACATATATATATATATATTTTTTTTGGTTGGGAGATCATTAGCACCGATTACCATCATCTTTGTTAGCACGGAGTTCGATCACGCCTGATCGCTAGGCCATCCCCCCACGGACAATGTGGTTTGACATATGATGCGAAAGAAAGTTGTTACAAGAGTAGTACCACCATGTGCACAACATGGAGTCTGATCTCTACCCGATCAGCTAGGCTGCCTTCCCACATATGCCATGTGGGTTAGCGTTTTCCTTTCCAATTCACAGGTACCAGATTCATCCCAAATCACAATCCACCCCAACACCGGCACGTGTAGTTTCAGGTGTGGACCTTATGACCCACCCTTCCTCGGTTTTCCTAATGATGCTCCCAAAAATATTTTAATACTCAATTTTAACACAAAGGTACACACATACATAAAAATTTATTCATCTCAGAACCTTTCACATTGTACAACTCTTTTATTAGCATTTTCAACCTCTCACCATAACAATGTTCCATTGGCTCTTTGGGCCTTTCACAAGTTTCATTATTCATGGCACGATGACCACATTTTCTTTATATCCCAGACTTTCACTCCATTTAATTTCAAGAATCACCACCAAAATACCAGGACATAGGACGCTCCAGAAATCATATACCTCAAGTGTGTTAAATAATGGAACTTTTAACACAAAGTGTTCTTCACAAAGAAAGAGATATAGCAACCAACAATAAGAATACACATCAAAGTCGTAAATAAGAAGTAACCTAATTCATTTAATTCATCTTCAAACATCTTTATAGATTATTAACAATGAAACTCAATCAAGTCGTAAAGTACACGTAGGAGCAATAAGGAGTATTAAGCATATTAAGTTTTCCTAACCCAATTGGTATACTAGTTTTCATTTAACACATGACTCAAAGCCATACCAACTTAATAAACAAACCAACATCTAACTTTTCATATAAAGCTCAATTGGAATATCAAGTTTATATATTTATAAGGAGATATCATGGGATGTAGAAATTAGGAATTTTGAGCCGACCATACTTAAGCTTTACGGAAACATTATGGAATTCAATTTCGAGAGAGAAAGTTTAGTCAACATACCTAGTTGAGCTTTCCTTAAGTTACTACAATGCACCAATACCTCTAGCAATAATAATCTATTTGGTAAGGTGACAAATGAAACTAAGATTAGGAAATTGACCATAATTTCTAGCCCACTTGAGCATTTTATCATACAACATGTGTTCATTAAGGTCTGGTGGCTCTTTCATGGTAGATTATTCCAGCCCATTCCCATCCTTAGCCATTATTAGCCCACGTTGATCCTAAGCCCCCTCACCACCCATGCATGCAAGGCAATTTACCCCAAGCCCATGAATTTCCTAAGTAGTTACTTATCTTTAGAAGATATTCAAAAACATTGTTGGGTTAAGCTTAGATTCTTACCTGCAATATGATAGCTTTCTTGATACTCTTCAAAGACTTAGCAAAAATTGATGGATTTTGGGTGTTAGTTAGCTTCCTCCCCTTAGAACTCTCTTTTCTCTCTCTCTCACTCTAAATATAGTAGATAATGATTCTACCTGATCAGGGAAGGGTATTTTAATGATATAGGGTCGGGTTTTAAAATGACCAAAAAGGGTGCCCCGACACAGTTATGCGGTCACATATGTGACCGTAGAATGGAAATGCAGCCCACAAACCTGCCGCAAAAGTGGCCTCAGCCGGGGGGGGGGGGACTGATCGAGTATGAGGCCATTATGCGGCTCGCATAAAAGTTATGCGATCACATAATGCACTGCATAACAGTTATGCGGTCGCAAATGCGTCGCACAACTCCCTTGGCAAAAATCCCATTGCGGATTTGCGACCAAAATGCAATTTTGCCTTGAAAAATGCAAATGTAATTATAAGAAATGCCCTAAAAATATTTAAAACCTAATATGGGTATAAATGATAAATTTAGATGATAAAGTCATCATAAGAAATTATTTGTAAGGTAATTAATAGATATTTATATAATAAAATACAGAAATAAATTGATTTAAAGCCTTTAAAAATTATGAAAAATACTTGTATATACTTGTAAATAAAATGATGATGCATATGCACTATTTTGAAAGTGTGTATATATATATATATATATATGTATATATATATATATGTATATATATATATATATATGTGTATATATATATATATATGTGTATATATATATATATATATATGTGTATATATATATATATATGTATATATATATATATATATATGTATATATATGAGAAATATGAGGGAAAAATTGGGTATCAACAGCTGCCCCTCTTTACCCAGTAAGGATGAAAGAGTTGTCAGGTAAAGAAACGATGACCGATTTTGACCGAATGGGATGTTTTAAAAAATATAGGTTGCACCCTGGTCTCTAAGTTGCCTACATATCCCTGGTTTTACAGGAATCAGGCCATGTGTATTTCTGGATCCAACGGTGGAATAAACTGATGGAGTTGTTTTATGAACGGACAAAATATTCTAGGTAGGAAAAATCGGGATTGATAATGGTTATGGATATTTGAGAGGGTATCTGATGGGAACGGGTAAAGGACGGTGATCGATTACGTTTGAAATAATTGAAGGGTATGAACGTAACTGGAGCGAAGATTGTTCCAGTTAGGAGAACGGTTACTTCCTTGATCACCTGCAAATTCAAAATATGATGCGCACATATATGTTATCACATAAATTTAAACATGATGCAAATTCCCTATGGACCATGGAGATTGTATTAGGACGGTGAAGATGATGTCCTTAGACCATGACGTCCCGGGCCATGAATTGTGAGATAGGGGATTCGCAGGCGATGAAATGATGTTCTCGGGCCATGAGGATGATGCCTCTGAACCATGATGCCTTTTGAATAATTATGTGTAGTATTAAGAGATCCTCAAGCCATGGAATGGTGTCTCCCGGCTATGAGGATGATTCCTTTGGACTATGACACCTTCAAATAAATTGGCTATGTATCAACCCATGAGATGCAAAGACATGATGCTTGAGATGAAACAAGACAGAGCTTAGTCTTGTGCAAGATCGGAGGCAGAGCTTAGCCCTGAGAGAAGAGAATAATGAAAGGTTTTGGAATAGCAACATTTGTGGTTAGGCAAGGAGAGACAATGCTTAGTCTCATGCAGGGAAGGCAAATCTTAGCCTTATGCAGTTGAGGAGGTAGGGCTTAGCCTCATGTAAAGTTGGAGAGAGTGCTTAGTCTCATGCAATGGGAAATGGGGACTGCCTGGTTCTATATAAAAGACGTTTTGCTTCCAACAGAGTTGACCATTTGCCTAGAGTATCCTCTGATCACCCTACTCTAGTAATCTTCTTAGAAGATTATAATACTCGTAGGCCTGGGGTCTTCCGTTTCCAAAGAATGTGGATTCGGCATTCTGATTTTCACATTGATCTCAACCATGCTCGGGAAATCCTTTTCAAGTCTTCTCCAGGAAGATTGACTCGACAAATAAAGCACTGAATTGGCAAACTATTTCAGAATATAGGATTGCCGAAAACGAAGAAGGCCAATTTTCTCTTAAACAGAGTTGGTCTGCTGATAAGAAAATTATGCTAGATTCGGCGAAGAGTAACCTTGAAAGGCAATGCTTATCCTTATGCAACTAAGTATGAAGAGCTTATCTTCATGCAAAGATTTGAGACAATGCTTAGTCTCATACAATGAGAAGGCAGTTCTTAGCCTTATGCAATTAGGGAGGCAGGGCTTAGCCTCATGCAAAGATTTGAGACAATGCTTAGTCTGATACAATGGGAAGGCAGAGCTTAGCCTTAAGAAATTAAGGAGGCATGGATTAGCCTCATGAAAAGATTTGAGACAATGCTTAGTCTCATGAAATGGGAAGGCAGAGCTTAGCCTTATGCAATTAAGGAGGCATGGCTTAGACTCATGCAAGATGGAGACAATGCTTAGTCGCATGCAATTGGAAGGCAATGCTTAGCCTTATGCAATTAAGAGGCATGGCTTAGCCTCATGCAAAGATTTGAGACAATTCTTAGTCTCATGCAATGAATAGATAATAAGTAATAGCAAAGTTTTTCTTAGCTGGAGATGAGTTTGATAGCTTTGTTGCTGTGAAGACAGTGATTCTAAGGTGCATACATACTGGAGGCTATCTCTTGTTCCTGCATTCAGAGAAATATCGTGAGTTTTTGTGGGGGAGGTTGGTTCGTTCTTTGTCTGCTTGCTTTGCTCTGCTCCACATTGAAATTCTGTTCGAGTTACCATGAGTAGCATCTGACCAAAAAATAAAGTTTTTGAAAAATATGCATGCATAGTTATTCAAAACATAGTAATATGCAATTCTTCTTAAAAAATCAATTAGATGAACCGGTAACTGTGACACTATCAGAGACATTACGACCTTCTTCCTCAAAATTCTGCCCAGTTTCTGGTTATGGGGAAAATGAAAATTTTACTGTATTGTGACCGAATCCACATGGCTGCCTACGTATCCCCTCTTAAACGGGAATCAGGTTGGGCGTAGTTCAATTATATCTTATGAAGAAAATGTAAGCAGTTTAAACATAATATCTTTTGGCTGCATCTGAGTTGATAGGCTTTGGCCAAATTTCTCCATCCATTTCTGCGAGTATGAATGTTCCTCCTGTTAGTACCCTGTGAACCTTGTAGGGTCCTTTCCAGTTGGGTGAGAATTTTCCTTTGGCTTCATCCTGATGTGGAAAGATTCATTTCAGCACCAGTTTCCCCGTTGTGAACTGTCTAGGTTTGACTCTTTCGTTGAAAGCTCTGGACATTCTGTTATGATAAAGCTGACCATGACACATTGTATTCATTCTTTTCCTGTCAATGAGAGCTAATTTCTCATAGCGGCTCTTTATCCATTCTGCATCACTGAGTTCAGCTTCTTGTATAACTCTCAAGGAAGGAATTTCTACCTCGGTGGGAATAACAACTTTAGTACCATAGACCAATAAGTAAGGAGTTTCCTCAGTTGACATGCGGACTGTGGTACAGTATCCCAATAAGGAAAATGGTAATTTCTCATGCCACTGCTTGTGATTTTCTACCATCTTTCTTAGTATCTTCTTAATATTCTTGTTGGTAGCCTCCACGGCTCCGTTCATTTGGGGTCGATATGCTGTGGAGTTTTTGTGCTTGATTTTGAAGGTCTCGCACATAGCTTTCATTAGGTCACTATTGAGATTGGCGGCATTATCAGTGATGATGGATTCTGGAACCCCAAATCGACAAACAATACGGTCCCCGACGAAATCTGCGATGACTTTCTTGGTTACAACTTTGTAAGATACAACTTCAACCCATTTCGTGAAGTAGTCTATGGCCACTAGAACGAATCTGTGCGCGTTTGAAGCGGGAAGCTCGATTGGTGCAATGAAATCCATTCCCTAGGCGGCAAAAAGGCCAAGGTGCACTTGTTGCATTGAGTTCAGCTGGAGGTACCCTTATCATGCCTGCGTGTATCTAGCACTGATGACATTTTTGGACATACCGGATGTAGTCTGTTTCCATAGTCATCCAAAAGTATCCGGCTCTAAGTATTTCTTGTCTAGAACGAAACCATTCATATGTGGGCCGCAGGCTCCAACGTGTATCTCTTCAAGCAGTTTGAAGGCTTCTTTGGAGTCAACATACCGTAATAGCTCTAGATTTGGAGTTCTTTTATACAGAATTCCCCCGCTCTGGAAGAAATGGTTAGATAATCTCCGAAGTGTGTGTTTCTAAGTATGGTTTGCATGCTCTGTTTACTCTTCTTTTTCCAAATATTACTCGATATCGTGGAACCATGGATTTCCATCTATTTCTTCTTCAACATGAGCACAGTAAGCCGGCTGATTATGGATTTTTACCAGAATGGGATCGATGAAATTCTTGTCCGGGTGTTGAATCATGGAGGACAAGGTGGCCAAAGCATCTGCGAACTCATTCTGGATTCTGGGGACATGCCAGAACTCTATCTTTGTGAATATCTTCATTATTTCTTGTACGTGATGCAGATTTGGTAGTATCTTGGTGTTCTTAGTAGCCCATTCTCATTGTACCTGGTGTACAAGCATGTCTGAATCACCAATAACCAGAAATTCTTGAATATTCATGTCGACATCCAAATTAATCCCTAATATGTAGGTTTCATACTCCGCCATATTATTGGTGCATGAAAACCTGAGTTTTACGGACACCGGGTAATGTTGACCAGTTTTCGACACGAAAACGGCTCCAATACCGACTCCCGTGAAATTTTCAGCCCTGTCGAATAACATTCTCCACCCGTCGTAGGTTTCAGCAATATCCTCTCTTACGAATGACACTTCTTCATAAGGAAAATACGTTTTCAGTGGTTCGTATTCTCCTCTTATAGGATTTTCCGCGAGACGATTTGCTAATGCCTGTCCCTTGAAAGCTATCTGAGTTACATATATGATGTCAAATTCATTCAACAATATTTGCCATTTGGCCTGCTTTCCTGTAGGCATAGGTTTCTAGAAGATGTAGTTCAAAGGATTCATCCTTGATATGGCATATGTGGTATAAGCACAGAAGTAGGGCCTTAATTTCTAGGCTATCCATGTCAGGGCATAACAAGTGCGTTCGAACAGGGAGTACCGTGATTCGTAAGGTATGAACTTCTTACTTAGATAATATATGGCTTGTTCTTTTCTTCCCGTCTCGTCATGTTATACCAAGACACAACCGAAAGCCCCATCTAGAATGGAAATGTAGAGTAGCAGTGGTCTACCAGGCTCTGGCGGGACTAGGATTGGTGGTGTGGACAAGTATTCTTTGATTTTGTCAAAAAATTTTGGCAATCTTCAGTCCAACTGGTTGCGGCATCTTTCTTCAGCATTTTGAAAATCGACTCACATATTACAGTTGATTGTGCTATGAAGCGGCTGATATAGTTGAGACGTCCCAAGAAATCCATCGCGTCCTTTTTGTTCTTTAGCGGTGGTAAGTCCTGTATAGCCATGACCTTTGATGGGTCTAACTCAATTCCTCGGCGACTGACGATGAACCCAAACATTTTTTTGGCAGGAACTCCAAAGGCACATTTTGCAGGATTCAGTTTCAGATTATACCTTCGCAGCAGGTCAAAGAACTTTCTCAAATCTGTTATGTGATCCGCAGCCTTCTTGGATTTAATGATGATGTCGTCCACATATACTTCTATCTCCTTGTGTATCATGTCATGGGAAATAGTTTTCATGGACCTCATGTAGGTGGCCCCAGCATTCTTTAAACCAAACGACATCATTTTGTAACAGTACACTCCTCATGGCGTGAGAAAGCTATTTTCTCTGCATCTTCTTCATCCATCCAAATTTGATGATAACCCACGGAGAAATCAACAAAGGATTGGAGTTCATGCTTGGCGCGATTGCCGATCAGTATGTGCTTATTTGGTAGTGGGAAATCATCTTTTGGACTCGCGTTGTTTAAATCCTGATAGTCGACACACACCCTGACCTCCCCTTCTTTCTTCGGAACCGACACAATGTTGGCCAACCAAGTTGGATATTCGACTACCCTAAGGATTTTAGCTTTGATTTGCTTGGTGACTACTTCCTTGATTTTTAGACTCATGTCTGGCTTGAACTTCCTGAGTTTCTACTTTACTGGTGGACACATTGGATTGGTAGGTAGCTTATGAGCTACTATGGATGTGCTCAATCCCGTCATACGACCATGCGAATATGTCTTCATACTCTTTCAGGAAATGAGTGTACTCTTCCTTCTCTGATGGTGACAAGTGAATGCTTTGCGAGTCTCTTGGACTGTTGCGTAATCTCCCAAGTTAACTATCTCAGTTTCGTCCAGGTTGGACTTAGGCTTATTTTCAAAATTCTCAACTTCTATGACAATTTCCTCAGGTATCACATCTTCTCCTTCTACCTCTTCCGAGTCACTATCCTTATGTTGCGTTGTCTCATTACATCTCACATTCATTGGTTCATCAAGATAATAACTAGTAATGCTGTAGAGAGAAAGATATGGAAGATAGTAATAGTAAAACATCAAGCCATTGATAAATATTAAAATGTCAAACAAAGAAATTTTTAATGACTCAAACAATGTTTTCCAAAATGAAATACTGAAACAAAAAAGAAAATGTTTTTAAAACAAAAATGCTCAAGAAGAATTGTTTTCAAAATAGATGACACTAGCAACCATGCTACCCTGGGACTCGTCAGGCCCTTGATGGTGTGGCTTTCCAGTTTCTAAGGACGACTCCTTTCTTCACTGTCTGGATGATGAGGCCTTCCTCCTCCTCCTCCTCGTCACCTATTACACTGCAATCCATGTATTCCTCTTCTGGAAATAATTCCTCAAACCAGCTAGCACTTCATTCTCTTTCGATCCTCATATCATATCAGCCTGATGGAAGGATCGACTCAGATGCGTATTGGTTGTTCAAGGGGTAATAAGGACCACGCTATGGTGGTGACCAATTCTGATACTAATGCCAGGTGTACTAATATCCCAATCCAAAGGTCGTTCCGTGACGTTTTAGCTGTATTGGTTTGGCAATACATTGAAGATTCTTCCCGAGCCCTTTACCGGGTTCATACCCTGCCCATGCTAGTATGCTCTCTATTTTGCTGCTCCACCACTTGTCTTTCTCAATTGCATTGACGCACACGATGCGATGATAAGTCTCTCTACCCAATTTTCTTCTATTTTCCACGACCGGAACAGTTGATTGGTATAAATGGGATTACTCCTGTCTCCATGGATAATCCCCCTGATGGTTCCATTAAAACGTTACAACCTGGTGCAACATGGAAGCCACATCCCCAGCGGCGTGTATCCAAGGCCTTCCCAACAATAAGTTTTATGAGGAGGATATGTCGAGAACTTGGAGTTTCGACATCAAACAAAGTCAGGCCCATTTGTAAGCAAAGATTGGTTTCCTGGATCATGGCACTTTGAGATCTGTCGAATGCTTTTACGTTCATTGTTCCTGCCCGTATTTCATGCAATCCTTTGCCCAATCTCTTCAGAGTCGTCAATGGACAGATGTTGAGACTGGAACCTCCATATATCAAAACCTTGGCAATGAACTTGTATTCGCACTGTACCATGATATGAAGCGCCCTGTTGTGGCTGAATCCTTCTGGTGGCAATTCGTCTTCATGGAAAGTGATTTTATGGCTCTCCAGTACTTATTCTAGCATGTTATCCATTTCTTCGCTGGTGACATTGTTGGGCACGTAAGCTTTGTTCAATACCCTTATCAAGGCGTTCCTATGTGCTTCAGAATTCTGCAGTAATGATTGCATAGATATCTGAGCAGGGGTTTTGTTCAGATGGTCCACTACAGAGTATTCCCTTGTTTGCACCTTTCTCCAAAGATCACCCGGGCCAGTTTCAATGACAGGCTGCTTAGAAACAGCTTCTTTACTTGTTCCTTCTAAGTGCGCAGGTGTATAAACTCTACTAGTCCTGGTCATCCCTTGTGCGACACCAACTTCTTCCATTTTTTCTTTTCCTTTTCTCCTGGCTTCTGCAACATAGTCCCAAGGTACGACTTTTGAATTGAAGGATGGTGCGGGTGCTACCTTCATAGTGAAGGGTGTGGTCATTTCTACTTCAAACGGAGCAGGTGTAGCTGCAGGTGTTGTTACTTCCACCTCGAACGGGGTCGGTGAGGAAACTTCAACTTCAACTGGTGGTTGTATCTGTACCACATAGGAGTAAGAGTGACCACAGGCTTCTTGGGGTCATCCCCTTCTCGAATAAGCCCAACTGATCCTTCCGGGTTCCATTCTCCGTTAGTCTCTATCACGTTCACTCCCTCACCCCTATGATTTAGGAGGGGATTTTTTTGGATGTTAGGTGTAGCCTCCTTTGCTTGCATGACCTTGGTATCAATTAGTGTCTGGATCTTGACTTTCAGAGTGCGATATTCATCAATGATATGACCCTTCATGCCGGAGCGGTAGCACACGTTTTATTTGGATTGACCTATTGTGAGGAGTTTTCCATGGCAACAACGAGAATATGAGTGGCATAACCAGTAGCTTTCAACCTTTCGTATAAGTGATCGATAGGTTCAGAAATAGGGGTATGTTGTCTGGGCGGCCTGCAGTCGAAATTTGGTCTGGGTTTCGGATAGTTGTGGCGGGCTGGTAGTGAGTGGTAATATGCTGGCTGGGTGTTATAATCATGGTAGGCGATGGCGGGTTGTGGAAATCTCGGAGGTGAAGGCTGATATGTAGGTGGAGGTGTTTGATATGTTAGAGGAGATTTTGGGCCTTAGGCTACCATCATGACCCCTACTTCCTTCTTTTTGGATATACCCCATGACTGCAAAGCTTTGATCGTATCCTGTAATGCCTCGAAATTAGTTACCATTCAGCTCTTGATTCCTTCTTCAATCTTTTCCCCAATTTGATGATATCGGAGAATTTATGATTTTCGATAACCATTAACCTTTCATAGTATTGCGGAGCCTGGGCCTGGATAAAGAACTTGTTCATATGTTCTTCTTCTAATGTCGGCCTTACTTTCACAGATTTCGATCTCCACCGAGTAGCATACTCGTGGAAAATCACTGTTGGCTTCTTTTTTAGATTGTGGATATACAAAACATCTGGTGCATTCTCCGTATTGAACCTTAACCGATCCATGAAATCTAATGCCATGCTTACCCACCCCAATTCTTTGGATTTTGACTGATGTACTAAGATGGGGCGTCTCCAGTGAGGCTCTTCATGAATAATTTCATGCGTATTGTTTCATCTTTTCCAACTCCTACGAGCTTGTCACAATATGTCCTTAGATGCACCTTTGGGCCACCTGTTCCGTAAAACATCTCGAACTTGGGAGGTTTCTAACCCTCTGGCAGTTTTACGTCCGGCTGAATACACAGATCTTCATAGTTCAAACCCTCAATGCCTTTACCCCCTTCGACGCCTTGGACTCGACTTGTGAGCTTCTTAAGTTCTTCTGCCATATTCTTAATGAGAAGGTCCTTCTCGGTGGATTCTGGTGTGTATGGGGTTTGTTTAGTGGGGTAAGGTAGAGTTTCTACATATATGGGGTAGTTTTGATGGATGTCAGTGGTTTGGGTGTAGTGGTGATCATTGGTTGAGTTCTGCAGATTGGGGTAAGATGTGTTGTATTTTGAGGGGTATGGTAGGTGGTGGTTTGTGGATACTAGGTTAGATGATGTTGATGCTGATGAGACGTTGGTACTGGCGGAGGATTAGGATTTTAGGGAGGTGTTGCTTATTGATGAGGTGCTAGAGGATTTTGTGGATGTTGGTTTGGTGTGCTTTGAGGAGGTGCTGGGTTTTAGGCGTTCTGTTGGTTGATATCTAGGAAGTTTAAGGTGAGGGAGAGGTTTTCCAAGTTGCGGACCTGCTCAAGTTCCCCTTGTAACTCCAATATTTTCTGCTCCAACCATAGAACCAAATCATTATGTGCCTTAGTAATCAGACCATCTGAAGTTTCAACATTTTCTGCATGTGTAGTGCTGTCTTTCCTGATACCGCTCATGTCATCCATCTTAGATTTTCCCTTATTTTTAGGATCACTTGGAGGAGGAGGAGGCGGAGGAACTCTAGATCTGGTATAATATGCTGATGATGCCAGTATGCACGAACCAATCTTAGGGGGTTGGAATAATCAAAACAAAGAAAAACAAAAAAGGTAAACAATTCAGTAGGGAATTTTGAAAGGATATTTGCAGTATTTAAACATGTATTACGGAATTATAAATTCGTGTCCTAATTTGGGGACCTCATTGTTCCCGAGGTAGGCCTAGCGACATACAGATTTGGAGAAACTTAGTGCCGACAATTGCCTCATTTCATTAATGTAATAAAGAGATCAAACCTTTAAAACAATAATCAAAAGAGTTACTAGTGGCATTTGCCTTATTACAATCAAATTCTAAAACGACTCTAGAAAAACAAGTAAACAACAATTCTAACCTACTTGGTCCCGGAGGGACCTTATCCAATCTTGGCCTTCTTAGCCCCATCGATCAGATTCCCCAGGTCGCGCATGTCCATAAACAGATACGCCCTTGCTAGGTGTGCTCCTTGGTTGCCCTCTGCATTCTGACAATTCATGATCCTTTTCCTCATCTTCCCTTCAAGATCCATCAGACCCTGCTCTAAATACTCCAGCCTTTCTGTTGATTATGTAGAAATCCCTCTCCATTATTTGATTGATTCTATGTCTACCTTGTGTTGTTCCATATGTCTGGCCTTATACTTAAATATTCTTTTGCGCAACCTCTTGTATTTTACTTGTGCTTCAGCAGCGTAGTCTATGACCCTATTTCCTCGATCAATCACCGGATTGACTTCTCCCGCTATGTCATCATCCAACCATGATAGGTAGAAATATACACGACCAACGTCGTACCAATCTGGTGCGATGGTATCCTTTTCCACAATGATCTTCAGACGCCACATGTGTTGTGCCTCACACTTGAATGGAATGGATCCCCTTGAAAGTCTGCTTTGTAGTGAACCATCTTGAAAACTCGTCTTGCTTTCTCCCATCCTGTCTCATGACCCTAGTAAGAGCATAAGGATAGATACCCCTCAACCCAATCAGCACTAAGTGAGGAACATATCTTGACCAGATGATAAACTCGCTAGTAGGCAACCACTCAAACATCCAATGGAACTTATGCTCAGTAAAATTACTAAAACCAATCCACAACGTTTCCCGGTTGTACAAACCTGTCTGGGATGAAATTCATTCTTTTTGGATGGTGAAAAGCTATGTGGCCGTTCCATGGTCACTGCGGAAATTCTTGACGGTATTGTCCTCTTTGAAGATGTTCCAACAATCATATTTTGCAGTAACAAATTACAACCCTCAAAATGCCTAAATCCCTTGTTGCAACAGTCCAAGGCTCAGTATATCTCTGCCACGATCATTGGGACGATAATGTAATTTTGTCCCTTAATTCCTTCCATTAAGGTCTTGGTGACCGTAGCTAAACTAGTGTGGATCCTGTCTCCTTGAATTGGGAATACTATCATCCTTAGAAAACAAATGATGAACACAAAAACCCGGCGATGAGTCCAGCCCAGAGAAGTGATGAAAAATTCATCATGATAGATATGATAGGATAAGCTGTGCCCATACCGCTCGTAAAGGAAGTCGAAAGGTATGTAAGACTTCTGCAGGCAGGCTAACTCGTCATTCTTTCTATGACCCATTATTTTCAAAAACCATCTAGAAGTATGATTTTCTGGTACCAATAGACCAGGGCTATCCCAGGGAAGCCCAGCAAAACCTCATATTTCCTAAAGAAGGGGGTCATCTCTATATTACCAAAACGGAAAACAACCCTCTTTTAATCCCAGGACATAGTAGCGACCTCAATTAGTACATTGTTTGGCTGAATGTCCAGCAAAGATGGTAGATTTCTGAGAATTCTTTTCACATAGTTTATGTCGCTTGGCGAGAGATTTTCCCACCATTATAGAAACAGAGGTGAGATACTTCATACCATGCCGAACCTGGGGACTTCGTGCCTCATTTCTGCAAAACAAATAAAGTTAGCTATCTCCCCCTCCAAATTTGACTGTTTACATATTAATGATTGACATATCGACATGCTTTCTCCTAATAATGCACATATCATGATTGTGCCCGTTGGTATTATGGAAATCCTGATGGACTTTAGATAAGTCTTGCCTTAGAGAGTTATTATGAAGAACAACATTCTAACCCGTACTAGGTTCAGACATAATGCATGAACATTTAACATCAGAGTGAGGTTTTCTAGAAGAGTCTAGACCGGTACCCTCAAGTGGACAATTTGAGAGGTAAAGACACAGACATATCGACTGCACCGCTGATCGACTAGTTTTACTGCAAATAAACCTTTTTAAATTTAAAAGGGTGATTTAGGAAGAGCGCGGACACTCATCAAGTGCCGCTATGGTATTAATTGTGCACGAGTGGAATATGATGTAGAACATGTAATTATGCAAAGATAAAACAACACGTTGTCAAGTATTTTGCAAGATGAAGTGATAAATACAGTATTTAATAAATGTAAAAACAAAAAAGAAAGAAAAACAAGAAAGGAGTTAGTTCGTGTAATGGAAAAATTATAATAAAGCGATAAAAGGGGTAGGGATTGGGAAAGACATAACAAAATTATTTTTAAAAAAATTGGAGCAAGTGAACATGATTGGGAAATAACGGAGGGGATGCATATTATGACCAGATTAAACGAGGAATTGCATGTAAGTTCATATAAAGGGGAAAATAGGGAAGGGGTGCGCATCTGGAAAATAAAAGGGAGAACGAGAGCCGGATGTTAAAAATAATAAAGACACGCTTATCGAGAGAGACTAATTCATATAGACCAAGTTCACTATGGTAAGAGCCGAAGGAAATCCCCAGCAGAGTCGCCATGGTGTCGCGCCCTTGGGTTTCGGCACGTTACAACTCTTTTAAAGGAAGGGTTATAAAAGAGAGAGTCGCCACCTAACGGGTTTGAGGTGCGTTAGGACACCTATTTGCAAATGACTTGGGATTACTAGTTTGTGTCACTAAAGATCGGGTAAGGGCTCAAATTACCTTGAGGAGAAGGTGTTATGCACTCCTCGAGGTCCACAATGGAGGGTTCCGGCCGAACTCGAATTATATGAATTAGTCTAAGAGAAAAGAAACAATTGGACAAATAAAAGAATTACTTTAAACAGAAAAGGGGGATCCTAAGTTTTTTAGCCTAAAGGATCACCCGGTGCAACATAAATAATACTTCTTAACTCTCTCAAGATGGGGTATTACTCATATTATTCAACGGGCACAGACCATCATCTCCTGTTACCCGATTATTATCTTTAGATGGTATCCTTTTCCAATATGATCTTCAGATGCCACATGTTATGTGCCTCACACTTGAATGGAATGGCATCACCCTGAAAGTCTGCATTGTAGTGAACCAGCTTGGAAACTCGTGGTATGACTTGCTTTCTCCCATCCTCTCTCATGACCCTGATAGGAGCATAAGGATAGATACCCCTAAACCCAATCAGCAGTAAGTGAGGAACATATCTTGACCGGATGATGAACTTGCTAGTAGGGAACCACTCGAACATCCAATGGACCTTATGCTCAGTCAAATTTCTAAAGATTGTACCCAATCCACAACGTTTCCCGTTGTACAAACCTGTCTGGGATAAAAGTCATTCTTTTTGGATAGTGAAAAGCTATGTGGCCGTTCCATAGTCGCTGCGGAAATTCTTGACAGTACTGTCCTCTTTGAATATGTTCCAACAACCATATTTGTAGTAACAAATTACAACCCTCAAAATGCCTAAAGCCCTTCTTGCAACAGTCCAAGGATCGGTATATCTCTGCCACGATCATTGGGACGATAATGTACTTTTGTCCCTTTGTTCCTTCCATTAAGGTCTTGGTGATCGTAGCTAAACTAGGGTGGATCCTGTCTCCTTGAATTGGGAATACTATCATCCTTAGAAAACAGATGATGAACACAAAAACCCGGCGATGAGTCCAACCCAAAGAAGTGATGGCAAACTCATCATGATAGATATGGTAGGCTAAGCTGTGCCCATAACGCCCGTAAAGGAAGTCGAAATGTAAGACTTCTTCAGGCAGACTAACTCGTCGTTCTTTCTATGACCCATCATTTTCAAAAACCATCTAGAAGTACGATTTTCTGGTACCAATAGACTAGGGCTATCCCAGGGAAGCCCAGCAAAACCTCCTATTTCCTGAAGAAGGGGAGTCATCTCTATATTACCAAAACGAAAAACATCCCTCTTTTAATCCCAGAATATAGTAGCGGCCTCGATTAGTACATTGTTTGGCTGAATGTCCAGCAAAGACGGTAGGTTTCTGAGAATTCTTTTCTAATGGTTTTTGTCGCTTGGCGAGAGATTTTCCCACCAGTCTAGAAACAGAGGTGAGATACTTCGAACCATGCCGAACCTGGGGACTTCGTGCCTCATTTCTGCAAAACAAATAAAGTTAGCCCTCTCTCCTCCGGATTTGACTGTTTAGACATTAATTATTGACATATCGACACGCTTTCTCCAAATAATGCACATATCATGATTGTTCCCGTTGGTATTATGGAAATCCTGATGGGATTTAGACAAGGCTTTCCTTAGAGAGTTATTATGAAGACAACATTCTAACCCGTACTAGGTTCAGACATAATGCATGCACAATTAACATCAGAGTGAGGTTTTCTAGAAGAGTCTAGACCGGTACCCTCAAGTGGACAATTTGAGAGGGAAAGGCACGAAAATATCGACTGCACCATTGATCGACTAGTTTTACCACAAATAAACGTTCCAAATTTAAAAGGGTGATATAGGAAGAGCGCAGACACTCATCAAGTGCCGCTATGGTATTAATTGTGCATGAGTGGAATATGATGTAGAACATGTAATTATGCAAAGATAAAACAACATGTTGTCAAGTTTTTTTTTTTTGGCAATCCACTAGGCAGTGCCTAGGGCTAGTATTTATTTATATATATTAAAATAAAACAGAGTATCATGTCGTCTTGCGAGATGCAAAACCATAATTTATTCCTACTACATAGATCCTACTATCAAGTTTGTGAATGAGACTCCCAAACTTGATATTACACATTGATATACTAATAATATGAAGATTACTATCTAACGATTGCATGAAACTATCCAAGAAGCTGTAAATTTGTTCTCCAAAGGACTCAAACTATGCTGCTCCTTACTTGTGTAATTCATATCCATTGCTTGAATTAACTTCCATGTCTTAATAGTCGTGTCTATTAGTTGTATGCTACGCTGTCGATTGCCTCACCCCAGCAGTGTTGAAAAAATTATGTGTAGCAACTGAGCTTGCAGCTGATCTCCTTTTTCTTGCTGCATTATCCCCAGTGTGCTGTTGTGGCTCTATGATTTCTGATTTCGAATACAAAACAAACATTTTGTTGATTGACTCTCGCAAATCCTTCTTCCATCCTTGTGTATGCCATCTTTCCTTTTTCAAGGGAATGAGTACATTGTACTAATACCACCCATTGAAGTCGTATTGAATGGCAACAAATGAGTACACTACTGTTTCGTTTCTAAACCAACTTTTCATCCTTTTATCATTATTGACTTGTTGCTGACTCCTCTGTCCATCTATCCCTGTTCATTTTTGTTACATAGTCTGGGCAATTTTACTCGTATCTTCTTGTGTTCAATTCTCTTAGATTCTTAACATTGTTGATGCTCCAGCTTCATGAACTGTGAATGTCCAGTTCTCTTTCATGTCTTTTTCTCCAGTTTGNACTGGGCTTAGTTCTAAAATTCCACCAGAGCTTGCAAAAGAGTGCCTTAGATACATCAAATAGAGATCTAAATCCAATCCCCCCTTCTTCGTATGAGATACTTAATGAATTCCATGATTCCCAGTGTCTGCTACTACCTCCCACTCTGCTGCTCCAAAAAAATTTGGCAAATATCTTATGGAGTTTTATAATTACATTATTGGGAGGGTTGACAGCAGATAATAGGTGGATTGGCATACTTTGGAGTACATTAGCTATTAACACTGCCCTTCCACCTATTGATAAAAGCTTACCTTTCCAACTCTGTAACTTGTCGAGGACTTTGGAAATCAGTCCTTGATAATAGTCCATCCTTCTTCTAGCATAAAAAATNTTTGCATCTTATCATTATTAATAATCTTTCTACCCATTGTATCCAGCTCCCAGAAGTCTTGGCATTCTATATCTCCTCTGTCTAAAGCATGGTTAGCCAGATGATCTGCTAACCTATTTCCTTCTCTAAATATATGTGACACCTTCATACATTCATCCTTTAATCTCCATATCTCTTCCATTTGATCAACTAAACTCCAGGGTGGTTTCCACACTCCTTCAATAATTTTGAAGAGCATCATCGAATCTGTTTGCAACTAGATTTGCCTATAATTCATTGCTTTGCATATTCTTAATGATTCTACTATTGCTGTTGCTTCTGCTTCATTATTAGTTCCATCAGCAATCTCCCTTCCACTTGCATAAATCAGATCCCCATGTTTATCTCTCAAACAGAATCCTATTGAGCTTCTCCCTGGATTTCCCCTACTTGCTCCATCTGTATTCACTTTAATCCATCCTTCTTGAGGCAATTCNATCTCCTTGTTTAACACCTCTAGATGATTTAAAAAAACCATGTGGTTGACCATTAATGAGCACAGAGTACCAGTTATTTCCAATTATATCATATATCATTCCTATAAATATCTCTGAAAAGCCAAACTTTCTTAACATTTTCGTCATAAACAACCATGAGAGTCTATCATATGCCTTAGCCATGTCTAATTTGATTACCACATTTGGACCAGCCTTTGTTCGAAGCCTGATGTCTGTTATTATCTCCTGTGTAAGCAATACATTCTCCACTATGCTTCTCCCTTTCACAAAACCAGCCCGTTCTTCTGATATCAGATTTGGAATCAGCTCCACTAACCTTTCATGTATCACCCTTGAAAAGA